>PVHY01017033.1:0-32341 GCA_004024945.1 Uropsilus gracilis
ACAAGTGATAAAGGTGTGAAAACAAAGATCCACAAAGAACTGACTCAACAAAAACTAGACTAGACATCCTGTCAAAAAATGGAGAGAAGATCTAAAAAGACAATACTCCAAAGAGGAAATACAAATGAGCAACAGGCATAAAAAGGCTCAGCATCACTAGCAATCAGGAAAATGCAAATCAAACAACAATGGTATACCACGCTACACCAGTAAGAATGGCCCATATCAAAAAAACTGGCAACAAAAAATGCTAATGTGAATGTGGAGCAAAAGGAACACTCATACAATGCTGCAGGGAACGTAAACTGGGCCAGCCACTATGGATAGCTGTGTGGTGAGCCCTTAAAGTACTGAAAATCAAACTACAATTTGATCCAGCGATGCCACTTCTAAGAATTTGCTCAAAGATTACAAAAACACTAGTTGAAAAGGACACCTGTACTTGGATGTTGATTGCAGCACTATTTACAATAGCCAAGATATGGAAACAACCCAAATGTCCCAAAGCAGACGAATGGCTCAAACTGTAGTATATGTACACCATGGAATATTATTCATCAATCAAAAAGACAAACTTACATCATTCATGGTAACATGGATGGAGCTGGAAGGAACCAGGTCAGCAGAAATAAACCAAAAAAGAATAACAGAAATAAAGTATGGTCTCACTTATATAAAGGATATAAAGAAAACAAACAGACAAGAAGTATTTAAAACTCTCCGCAAAACTGAAGCCTAGAGTAAGAGAGTGAGAGGGAGGAAAGTGGGGTGGAATGGGTCAAAAGATTAAGATGATGGCACATGGGTAACATGGTGGTGGGAGAATTCTGAGGCTGCAATGATGTTAAAAATAATCTAAGAAAAATTATTTTACATCAATAGCAACTAAAGAAAGGATCAAGAGAGAAAAAATTAAAAGATATTGTATTTGTAATTTCTTTAATTAGAAATACCCTATTATTGATCGATTGCCAATATTCTTTAAAATTGCATAGTCTCTAAGACAAAACTGGAAAAGCTTGTCCTATTGTATATTTTTATCGAGTTTTTGAATGACTACCTTACAAAATAGATTTTTTCTTTTACATCTGTATGGAATCAGTTAAAATATTCCCTAGGTGTCATTAAGGGAGTCTGACTGTCCCTACAGATATGATGAGTGTGTTTAAAAATTAGTGGTTTAACATATTATGGCTGTTATAATCCTGGAATACTTGCACCTAATAGCCTTGCTTTGGTGAAAAAATGCACTGTGGTTGAGAAACTGTTTCCTCAGGTTTTCCATAACAGGTGCTAGGGGAGCTTTTTCTAAACTTCTGAGTGTCACAAATTCTCATGTGTATTTATAGAGGAGCATGAATTTAGAAAACAGATCATTTTAAAGCTCTGTACACTCCAATGTGTCATATGTCTCTCAGGTTATTAGCCCCAGAGATTTGAAAATCTATGTGGACCCAAAATGATGTCACTATGTGATCTGACTACTGCCGAGGGTATTCTCGAGAGACAAGCAGGTAGAACCCTTCCTTCCTTGGGAGAGAGAATCAGGGATTTTCTTCCACTTCACAAGAAGAAAGTGAAAATATAATCATGTTAAATGTTCCCTCTGGGAACTGTAGATTTCAGTTTATTGTAAACAAACTTCACTCCGAGAGGCATGATTTAGAGCTTTGGGATATGTTGAAAAGCACCAGCATCTTTGTGGCAAGGGCTCCTCACTCTGAGACTCAACCACAGAAAACTGCTGTAATGTCCATAGGATGTCCCTTCTCTGAAGGGTCTCATCTTGGTGGAGAGAGATTCCTGAGGAACATCCAGTGCTGGCACCTATTTGTGTTGTATTTTCTTATTGAGGTAATATTATCCTATAACACGGTAAGTGATATAGAGGTGCCATCTTTAATGTGAAAAGAAATTGGACACGCGGTGGCTGCAGACATAAACCGACTTTGCAGAGGGAATGACATTCCTCGTGTAACATGCTGAAATTCCCCTGAATCAGGTGGATAAATGGATTAGTTCCCAGATTTCACCCCATCTCAGCTCTGGAGACCTCTGTCTGCAGAGGTTTGTGTGTGTGATGGTGTAATTCCATGGGCAAGGCTGCAGAAGGGATTGTGATATTTTGATATTTTCTCATCATAACTACTCAGTGTGCATGAGATCAATCCTTCAAGTTGTTTTGGTCTATTCTTTAAGAAATCTGAGATGATGAGAAGGTTCGTAGCCCAGCATTTCCTTTGGACACAGCTCTGAAATGGGCAAATATTGCAAAGAACCTATGACTATTCCCAAACATTTATGGTATTGATAGAGTAACCTCAGTTGGTAGAAAGGGTGTTTTAGATACCATAATAGGGAAGTCTTTCTCCTGTGGAAACTGTGAGAGGTAAGTGTTTCACATAGGTATTTCTATTGAAATTTTCCTGAGGTATCGCCAGATCTTAATACTTATTAGACCTAGAAGTTACTGACATCTTAAAAAATGCCTACAACAATATAGGAATGGTGACACCTCTGAGTGGAGTTGGAGAGAGAGAGCGTGGAGCTCCTGTTTCAGTTATAGAACAGCAGGTGGAGAAAGGGTGTCACTGACACTCATAAGTTCTTTTCTGAGCTGCTATTACTGCAATGATTCTATTGGGAAAGGAGATTAATTTACACTCTCATAACATTGCATTTCCTAATTTTGTGCCGGTTATTAAGAGTTCTAATCTAGTCTGGTGATTATATTTGAAATAATAAGTGAAATGAATGTGATACTAATGGGAAGCACTCTAGAGTTTATACAGACATTATTATCCACAGTCATGTTCTAATTTTCCCTTTTACCTTTCAAATAAATTATCATCTATATTAATTGATTTAAAGGAAACTGTTGTATAAAACCAAAGATAATTGCTGATAATAATGTTAATGTTAAAATATACTTGTGTCTTCACTAACTAATAACAGTGATGCTGCTTTAAGATTATAGAGCTTAAGAACCTGCAATCCATTTAACTATTTACATATCCTTTCTATTGAAGGACTGTATTGGATATATAGTAGCAATCTTGTAAAAAAAACATTAAATTCTGATTATGTATGATAATTATGGAATGATGGAGCAAAATGTCATCATTGCTTTGCAATTGTGATTTGCCTTTTAAAAAGCTTTATACTTTTGATAGTATTTAACAGTTTGTATTACATGGCCATCATCCCCATAATTCTCCTGCCACCATATCACCCAAGACACATTACCATGACACATTGTTTCTCCCTCCTCTGTTCCCACTTCTGTCCCATTCCTTTGCTGAATAACACATTTCTCTGTTCAGTTTTTCAGTTTTGACTATTTCTTGTCCTTTTGTTGGATTCACCTATATTCTACATGTTACACCATCCTATGTTTATCTTTCCTTCACTGACTATTTTCAGCAGCACAATTCCTTCTAGCTCCATTAATGTTGCTGCAAATGGCATGAGTGTGCCCTTTTTGTTCACTGAATGATGTACTTTTGTAAATGGATCAAATCATCTTTATCCATTTGTCTCTTTGGGGCATTTGAGTTGTGTGCATATCTTGGCCTTGTGAATAGTGCGCAGTAAACATAAGAGCACAGGTTTCCTTTCAAATTAGTGTTCTTGTGCCCTTTGGATAGAATCCCAGGAATGGAATTGCTCGATCACTTGTTAGATCCATGGATACTATTCTGAGGACCTTCCACCCCTCTCTCCTTAGTGAGGGAATAGTTTAGACTCCCAGCGGAGAAGGGGCCCTTTGTCTCCACAGCCTCTCCGGTCTTGTTTGGTTTCTGTTGGTATTTCAATACATTCTGATTTGCATTCTCACAACTATAAGTTATGCTGAACCTTTTGTCATATGCCTGTTGGTCACTGGACATTCTTCTTCGGAGAAGTGTCTTTTTAGTTCTTCTGCCCATTGTAGTAATTGGATTATTTGATTTGTTTTTATTTAGTTGTGTAAGGGTTTTTCTTCTTTCCTATCAGCCCCTCATCTGTGGTATGATATTTTCTGACATTCCATTGGGATTCACTTTATCTTGATCATTGTCTCTTCTGCTGAAGTTTTTTTTATTACTAATTTTATTTCTTTTAGGTTGGCTGCACATATATATGTATATTTGTGTGCATATATATTTATTTTGTTCTGATCATTGTTTCTTCTGCTGTACAGAATCGTTTCAGTTTAATGTAGTCACAACTGTTCATTGTTTCCTTCATTTCATTGTTTCTGGTGATGAGTCTTTAGAGAAATTGATGAAATGCATATATTGGAGTCCTTTGCCTCTTTATCTATGTATTTTAAGATGTGAGATTTTATGTTGAGGTCCTTTATCCATGTTCAGATGGGTTTTGTATATGGTGTGTGATAGTATTCTAATTTTATTGTTTTGCATATTTTGATCCTGCTTTCCCAACACATTTAAAGAAGATGCTTGTTTTCTTCTAGTATATGTTCTTTGCCCCTTTCTCATAGATTGCTTGACCATATATATGTGATTTTATGTATATGTTTTATGTTCAAGTCCATTGGTCTGTGTAGCTATTTTTATTCCACTACAATGAGTTTTCTTTAATTTCTTTTAAAAGTATTTTTTTAGTTTTCCAACAATAGGTAACCCTAATATAACTAGGAATTCCTGTGCTATCTACAGCAGTGGATTTGAGCTTGGATGTCCTTGTCTTGCTCCAGATCTAATGGGAAAGCTTTCAGCTTTTTACCATTAGGGATGATATTGCTGTGGGTTCAAAAAATATGGTTTATATTATGTTAAAACCTGTCCCTTTTATCCTGAGATTTTGTGGGCCTTCATCATAAATGGATGTTGAACTTCATCAACGACTTCTCTGCATCTAGTGATATGATCAGAATATATTATCATTATTATTATTATTATTATTATTATTATTATTATTATTATTGATGTGGTGGACTGTATTGAGTCTCAAATCTTGAACCACCCTCATACCCCTGGGATAAATCCTGCTTGTTCATAGTGTATGAACCTGGGGTCACAATGTTGAATTTGTTTTGCTGTGATTTTATTTAGAATTTTTGCCTCTATATTCTTTCAGGAGATTGGCCCGTAGTTTTTTCTTTGTTGTCTTTGTTTTGTGTACTAGTGTAAGTTGACCTCATAAAATGTACTTGGTTGTTTTCATTCTTACTCAACCTTTGGAAAGATGTATTGTAGTACTGGCATTATTTGATCTTTGGATTTTAAACATTTTAAACATTTGTGATATCAGCTGGTCCTGTGATTTTGTTTTTAGCAGGGTATTTAAAACAACTTTATTGCTTGTGTTTGGTTTGTCTAAGTTTTATATTTCTTATTTCCCCCTCTTTTTGTGATTGTGGAGTACAAAGAATTTGTCTATCTTGTGCCCATTTTTGTACTTCTTGTATAAATTATTTATAGTAGTCTTTAATTATCTTCTGGGTTTCTGCTGTGTTTGGTGTAAGTTCTCCTTCCCTATGGTACACTTGTTTGAATTTTCTCCCTTTTATTTTTGTGAGCTTTCCTGGGTAATTATCAGTTATTTATTTTTTAGAGAACTAGCATTTGTGTTCATTGATCTTTTGGATTGTCATATTTGTATCTATTTCATCTATTTTTGTTTTAATTTTTATTATTTCCCTGCATCTATGGGCTTTTGCATTTTTTGTAGTTCTTATTCCAGTTCTGCAAGATGGGAAATTTGGATTTGTCTTTTGGTTATTTCTTGCTTCTTGATATGGGCCTGTATTGTTATATACTTTCCTGTTAATACTGCTTTTGCTGAGTTTCATAAATTCTGGAATGTTGTTTCATATTGTCACTTGTCTCTACGTATGTTTTATTTACTTCTTTGGTTTCTTCATTCACCTAGGGTCTCTCAGTAACACATTGTCTCCATGTAACAGACAATCTCTTAGTTTTCTTTTCATAGATGGCTAGTTCTATGCTTTTAGTTCAGAAAAATAAAATTTGGTATTATTTTAATCTTCATGTATTTTTGTATAACTGTGTTGTGGCCTAATAGGTGGTCATACTTGATTAATGTTCCATGTGCATTTGAAAAAAAATTCATTTGGGGGGAGTTCAGGGTTCTAGAGATGTCTATTAGGTACACATGGTCTAAATCATTATTTTGGGTTATTGTGTTCTTGTTTCATGTCTCTCTTATTGAGTTGTCCTTTGTGAGAGTGGAATATTGAAGTCTACTACAATACGTGTATTTTCTCTATGTATATTTTGAGAGCTGGTAGTAATTTTCTAATGATTTGATCCTCCCTTGTTTGGAAACATAAATTAATGAGTGATATGTCCTTCTGATGTATTGACCCCTTGAGCATAAATAGTGTCTTTCGGTGTTTCTTGTCACACTTTTAGTTAGAAGTTTTCTCTATCTAATCTAAGTATCATTAACGCTGCCTAGTTTGGGGCCATTTGCTTATAGGATTGTTTTCCTGTCATTTGCTTTCAGTAGGTGCAGATCCTTAGAGTTGAAGTGTGTTTCCCAGAGGCAACAGATTCTGTTAGATTCTGTTTTCTCATCCAGTGTGCTACTCTGTGTTCTTTTATTGGTGAGTCTATTCCATCAGTGGTAATGGCGATCTATTTTGTTAGAGAATGTCATTAAAATTTTTATTGGAATTGCGTTGAATAGGTAGATTGCTTTTGGTTAGTTGGACATTTTGGTAAGGTTAATTCTTCCAATCCATGAGCAGGGGATGCCTTTCCATTTCTTTATGTCTCCTTCTGTTTCTTTTAACAATGTTTTATAATTTTCTCTGTATAGATATTTCATGTATTTTGTTAGCTTTATTCCCAAGTATCTAGCTTTCTAGATGTGATGGTAAATGCAATGGCTTTTAAATTTCTTCTTCTTCTGACTGATATTTTGCATATTGAAAGGATACAGATTTTTGTGTGTTGATTTTATAACTGGTTACATTACTGAACTGGTTTATCATTTCAATTACTTTTTTGTTTATTTTTTTACATAAAGTATCATGTATTCTGCAGAGAGTGATAGTTTCTTTTCTACTTTCTCTAAATATATTCCTTTTGTTCCTTTCTCTTGCCTTACTGCACTAGCTAGAACTTCAGCACTGTATGATAAATATTAGTGAGAAGGGGCATCCTTGTGTGGTTCCTTATCTTAATGGAAATGATTTGAGATTTTTCCACATTTAGGAAGATGTTTGACATGGATTTTCATATATGGCTTTTATTATGCTGAGATATGTTCCTTTTATACTGAGTCTTTCAAGGGTTTTCATCATGAATGCATGCTGATCTTTATCGAATTTTTTTTTCTGCATTTATTGATATGATCATACTGTTTTTTATTTTCTCACTATATTATGTATATTATGTTCATTGATTTGTATATGATTATGTTGATTGATTTGCATATGCTGAACCACCCCTGTGCCCCTGGGATCAATCCCACTACCCTCAAACAAATGAAAACGGGACTTTCATTTAACCGAGCCATTTCACTACTGGGAATCTACCCAGAGGTTACCAAAACACTAATTCAGAAGAATGCCTGAACCCACATATTTATAGCAGCATTTTTAAAATCACCAGGATTTAGAAACAAACCCAATGTCCCAAAATGAGAAATGGATGAAAACATCATCATATATTTATACAATGGAGTATTTTCATTCATCAAAATGATAAATTTGAGTATTTGCAATAACATGAATGGACCTAGAAGGAATCAAACTAGCAGAAATAAGCCAGCTAAGAAAAGACAAAAACTGGATGCTCTCACTTAATAAAGGGGATGTAGGGAAAACAAACAGAGGGTCAAGAAAAAGTCAAAACTAACAAGATGACAACAGAAGTAAAGCAAGCAGCTAATTGGGGTGAGGTAGAGGGAGAAGAAGGAAAGAAAGAAATTAAGTAAGGGATGTGTACAAAAGGTAAAGATGATAGTTCACAGGTGAAATGGTGGGAGAACCCTGGGGAAAACAGCAATGTAAAATATATATGTATACATTTTAAATCTATAAAATGAAATACACTTTAACTCATTTGGGAGATTTTTATTAATTTTGGTCTTTATTCAGTCTTAGATGCTAACTGTTCTATGTTACTGTGTATTGCTTTACTCAGGTTCCCCAATGAGATCCCATGACTACAATTTTACATCTAAGTTCACTGCTAAGGAAAGTAAGATGCAGTAAGATGAAAAAATTTGTTCACTTTACTGCAACTCCTCATCCCACCATAAAACTGTAAATAAATTTCTTAGTCATCAAAATCTAAAAGTAAGGGTTCTTACTAGTATGTGAACATTGACATTTTGGCTATCATTTTGTGGTTCTATTCACTATCCTTTTTAAAAAAAAATATTTTTATGCTTTATATCACAACCTTGGTAAGTGGTTTTGGGGGTAACTCCCCCTCCCTCCTTCCTCTGGTGCCCCTTCCATTCTCTCAAACCCCAACAAGTCTGTGTTAAGTCCTTTAGTCTCTTTCTTTCCTGGGGCAGTGTTCTTTCCTTGGGTGAGGGACTTAGTTGTTGGAACCAGCCGAACCTTACTGATAGGTTTTCAGTCTTAGGTTTGTGTTTGGTGGCCAGTCTATATTCATTTGTGAACTGTCCATGTTTTCTTGCTCCAGGCCATCTTCTCCAATCCCAGCTCTGCTGTTTTGTTGCTTTACCTTATGGTTCTGGTGTCAGATTTAGGGGGTCTCACCCCCAGTCATTATCAGTGAAGAGGTTTCTCTTTAGATACTGGCCTTTGTAGATCATCTCTGCCTCAGTTTGTAGCTTTTCTGTGGGGCAGATAGATACCCCTGTCTTTGGCCTTCATCTCCTCTCCCATAGTGTGGAGAGGGGATCTTGCTCTCCTAGAAGACATCTCCAAAATGAGGTTTTGGGTCTTCCTGACCCGGTGAGCACATCAGTGAACTTCATGACATCATGTTCTACAGTTGTTTCTCTTGCCCCGCATGTACTGGTTCTCTCGGTTGTCCATCAACTGCATCCAGTTCAGGCTTATGGGCTGGATTTTTGCATAATCCTTCACCTGTTCTATGATAGGGTCTATGTTGCCCACATTCTTGTTCCTCCTGAAGTTTAGCTGGAGTGAGAGAGAAATGGAAGGGGCATGCCCCCCCACCCTGCTTGCCCATTACCTCCCAGGGTGGGGGTGGGGCCCAATGTCCAAGCCTGAGCCCTTCCCTGCTCCCCTTGGGCTAGGAGCAGGGGGCAATAGGGCTCCATTGATCCAGACTGCAGACGGCTGCCCTGTGCAGCAACCACCCACTGGTGGGGGAAGCCACAAAAGCCCCACCCTGACCTCCCTCCCAGGATCACCAAGCTTAGGGTGCTTATCCAGATTCCTTTGCCACCTTTGATCCCTGCTGGCAAGAGAGCTCCTAGGGTTAGTGACCCAGGCATGCAGGAGCCTTTAAGAGGCTGCCTGCTGTTGGGCCGGACTATCTATTCCCTCTCTTGTTCTGTTTTTCTGCCACTGTTCTGGTGGTTTAGATCTTAAGGTTCTTCGTAAAATTTTTTGAAATGAGTTTAGTAGTGGTAAATTTCTGAAATTGACTTTGTCTGAGAAGGTCCTTTTTTCCCCCTTCATATAAGGAGACCTTTGCAAGTTAAAGTATTCATGGCTTGCATTTCTGGTCATGGAGATTTTGGATATTTTGCTCCAAATTCTTTGCTATTTTGCTCCAAATTCTTTTCACTTAAAGCATTCCTTCAGAGAAATCTGTCAACTTAGTATGTTTTCCTTTGCCGGTTACCTCTTTTCTTCCTCTGGTCAGTTTCATTATTTTTTCTTTAGATACTAGGTAGCTTCCTGTTAAGTGTATTGCTGTTGTTTGGCTTTCATTTTGTTAGTTTGGTATTTTCTACCTTTCTGTATGTCTCTTTCATTTATTTCATATGGTTTGGGAAGTTTTCATCAATTGCATCTTTGAATAGATTTTCAGTCCCCTCACTCTGTCCTTGAGGATCTCCTCTGACTCATTCCTTACCTCATGGTGTTTTCCTCGTTGTTTTCCTTTGTATCCTCTTTTTCCCTTTTAGTTCTTTTTTGTTAATGTTCTTAGAGTACAAGTGTTTCATCTATTTTCATATTTTTTTAGCACTTAAGATCCTCTACTGCTTTTATTTTACAGTTTTAATTTCCTTTTTGAAAGATTGGATATCCTTAGTCTCTTCATTGATTATGTGTCTCATATCATATTTTCTTTTTCTGAATTTTCTCCTAAATATTTGAATGTTTTCATTATAATGATTCTAAATATTTTATCTAATAGGCAGAGCAATTCTTCTTTGTAATTATTGTTGGGTCCTGGTGGCTGGCTTTCTTTTGGTGCTATATTCTTTCCACATGTGTTGATTGAAAATCTACATTTTTAATCTATCCTGTCATTTACTTTCAGATGTGATCTGTGCACTGGGTAACCATGGTAATTGTATTATGTAGTATTCTTGTTGGCGGTCATAGATGACATTGTCTTGCATCTACTCTATGTGGTTGAGTGTCTGGCTTCCTGTTGTCTGGTACCAGGTGGCAGGCTACTGAGTCCCAGAGTCTGAGTGTCAAAGGCAAGCAGGCAGGCTTATGGCCATGAGTGACACTCTCCCCACCTGTACACCTAATCCATCATGCTGATCCATGGTGGTGCTTTCTGAATTCCCAGATCATGAGGCTGGTGTATAATAGCTTTACATGCAGTAATAGATTCCATATTAAAATGTATAAACACATGGTTAGCATAGAAAAAATCACTGAAGTAGAAGTAGAAATAATAAAGTACTTAATATGATTGGATAATTGTTTTTTTCTTAAAAGTATAATATTTTAATGATTCTCAGCTATAAAATGAACTGCACTGGGTCCATAAATTTGCTACCTGTTTTTCATATATATGTATGTAAATATATATATTTAAAATTGATTGCACATATACATATATATACATATAAATATAACTTCATTTTCAACTCCAAGGTTCTTCCATCACCTTATCACCTGTGAAGCATCTTAATGTCTTATGCACCGATTTTACCCTCCTCCTCTCTTGCTCTATGCTTCAGTTCTGTTGACAGTTTTAGTTTCTTCTTAACTATTTTTTGTTTGCTTTTCCTATATACCTCATCCAGTATTTCTCTTTTTCTTTCTGGCTTAGTTCCACTAACATGATTCCATCTAGCTCCATCTATGTTGCTGCAAATGATATAAGTTTGTCTTCTTTAACTGATGAATAATATTGCATCGTGTACCTAGACCACAATGTTTTGACTCATTCATCTGTTCTGGGACATTTGAGTTATTTCCATATCTTGACTATTGTAAATAGTACTGCAATAAACTTCCAAGTACAGGTATCCACTTGAATAGGTGTTTTTGTATCCTTTGGATTAATTTCCAAAAGTGGGATTGCAGGTTCAAATGTTAGTTCCATTTTCAGTAGTTTAAGGGTCCTCCACAAAGCTTTCCACAGTAGCTGGACCAGTTTGCATCCCACCAGCAGTGTAACAGTATTTCTTTATCTCCACATCCATGCCAGCATTTGTTGTTGCCTTTTTTTTTAATATGGGCCATTCTTATTAGTGTGGTATGGTATCTCACTGTGGCTTTGATTTGTTTTTCCCTGATTATTAGTGATGCTGAGCATTTTTTCATATGCCTATTGGTCATTTTTATTTCTTGTTTTGAAGTCTTTTTAGCTCTTGACCAATTTTTTCATTGGGTAGACAAATTATATTGTAATGAATATACATAGAGCAACCTCAATGACCAGTTAGCACATATTAACCTTGAAAACAGCTGGACAAATTAACTTGCATTGGTATTGTTAATGAAGAAAATAAAGTCACATTTATTGGCTCAAAAATTTATCCCATGTTCAAAAACATGGATTATCAATGGGAAAACCCAAATGGCAGATAACAAGGATTATCATATACTCCTGTCAATAAAAACTTTTATAATCCATGTAATGAAATGATGGGTAACTCTCTCACAGGAAAAAATGATGTTATATTACATTATAATTAGGATCAAATTAATATATTTAATATTAGTGATCATGGTTGTATTAAATTTACTGAAAATATTCATTATACTGAGAATAGTTTACTGATAATTGTACTTTAGAAATAAAGAAAAGGACAAAGAGGCATAATTTCAATTCTAACAATTTTCAACAATAAGCACTCATATACTTATATGGAATAAACGGCAAAGAAAACATGAGTAAATCGTTTGGTGAAATGCTTAAGTACAATTACTTATGCCTAACTCTTATACGAGAGTCCAATAGCTTGATAATAATGGAATAAACACCAAAAAAAGCACAGAAACATTGGGGGACATACCCATTCAAGCAGATATGAGCATGTTTGATTCCTTTGAGTTCAACGTAAGTAAAATAACTCCAGCTTTCTTTGACCTCCAGATATGACTTTGCTACCACATTTCCATCCTGCAGTAAGTCACTAAGGAATGGGGGGAAACCAGACATGGAACCCAGACCTCATCCTGGTGGGATTCCAGATCAGTGCAGACATGGAGGTGCTTGTCTTCTGCATCTTCCTCTTGTTGTATGTCTCCAACCTGTTGGCAAATGGCGTGATCTTGGGACTCATCTGGATGGATGTCAGACTGCACACCCCCATGTACTTCTTCCTTTCTCATTTGGCCATCATTGACATAGCTTATTCATCTAGCAACTTGCCCAAAATGCTAGAAAATTTAGTGAAACACAAAAAATCAATTTCCTATGTCACTTGCGCTGCGCAGTTGTTTATGTACATGGGTTTTGCTTGTTCAGAGATCTTAATGTTGATGATGATGTCCTATGACAGATACGTGGCCATCTGTCATCCTCTCCACTACACAGTCATCATGAGTTGGAGACTGTGCACAGTTCTGGCCATCATTTCCTGGATAGGTGGCTTTTCTATTGCTATAGGAGATCTACTTCTCTTTCTGAGGTTGCCCCACTGTGAAAACCAGCAGGTGAATTTCATCTTCTGTGAATACATGGCTCTCCTCAAATCATCCTGCGGGGACACCTGGATCAACATTATTTATGTCCTTTGTGCTAGTACTGTAGTCTTAGTGGGACCTCTTTCCTTGATGATGGTCTCCTATATTCGTATTGGCTTGTCCATCCTGAAGATCAAGTCAAAGGAGGGTCGCAGAAAGGCCTTCTCCACCTGCTCCTCCCACCTCTGTGTGGTTGGGCTCTACTTTGGCATCGCCATAATGATCTACATGATCCCAGACACTGGCCACCAAGATGAGCAGAAGAAAGTCATTTTCCTGTTTTATGTCCTCTTCAACCCATTGCTAAATCCCCTCATCTACAGTCTGAGGAATGCTCAAGTCAAGGCTGCCTTCAACAAAGCACTGCAGATGTTGAAGGCACTATGAAAGAGGAGAGAATTTTGTTCATTTGGCATTGGTCAGAGCGTGTTTGCTGATAAACTGGAGGTCAAGATCAAAGAGAATACAGTGGGGAAAGAAAATACAGTGGAGAAAGAAGTATCTTCCCCAAATATCATTGGGAAAATAGGACAGCAACAATTTCCCAGCAATATGTATCTAGACTGCTCTCTTCTTTCATATAGAGAACTGAAAATGAATCAAAGATTTTGATGTCAGACCTGACACCTTAGATTACCTTGAAGGAAACAAACAAGCAAAGCATTCTATGACATTTTTGCATTGGCTTCATATTTGTATTTGGGGACAGAACACCATGGGCTAGGGTAGTAAATGTAATTTTACCAGGGAGTGCAATTGCTGGATCATATGGTTTGTGTATTTTTATTTTATTTTTCATATTCTATTCATTTATTTTATAAATTATGACTATCACTCCATTGCCAAAGATTAAATAAAAGAATACAGCTCAAGGAGCTTACTGATTAGTTAAAAATACTGAACAGTAATTTATTTGAAACTTTTACAGTAACAAAAAAATCCAAAATACTTAGCTCATTATGAAAATTATTTAATATTTAAGGATGTATATAATTTAGTGTATATAATCAATACACACTAAAAACTGTAGAGTATTAGTGGAAAATGAAATTGAATGAAATTCAGTAGTAAATCTACTGACAATATTTGTTGATTGATTGATAAATTTTATTTATATATATATTTCACATCTTTGTATTATCCATGGTTCTTCCACCACCTCCCCTCCCTGACTGCTCCCACCCATTCTCCCACACCCAGTTGTATACTTTTTTAGTTGTTATCTTGTTTTGATTTTTCCTCTTGGCCTTGCGTTTGTTTTTCCTATCTCCCATCTATTGGTGAAGCTTTTGGTGTCTGTCTTTCTTTCTGACTTGTTTCTGCTAATATGATTCTTTGTAGGTCCATCCAGTTATATCAAATGCATCCGATTTGTCATTTTTAATTCATGAGTAATATTCTAGTGTGTATATAAACCACATCTTTTTCATCCATTTCTCTGTTTGGGTACATATGGGTTGTTTCCATGTCCTTGCTGCAATTATAAATAGTACTGCAATAAACATCCAAGTACAGGCATCCCTTCATATAAGTATTGAGGTCTCCTTTGGGTATATTTCCAGAGGGGTGATTGCTGGATCAAATGGTAGTTCCATTTTCATTAGTTTGAGGGCCCTCTACACAACTTTTCAGACTGGCTGGATCAGTTTACATTCCCACCAGTTGTGTAATAGAAGATCCTTTTCTGTATGGTGAGCAAATATTCCCTCCCATTTGTTTGGTATTCTCTTTGTTTCAATTATTGTCTCTTCTTCCGTACCCAAGCGTTTTTGTTTAATTTGTCTCTAATGCTTATCCTTTCATTCATTTCATTGTTCCTGGTGAAGAATAAAGGATTTTCTGAGATGGATATCTTAGAGTGCTTTGCCAGCTTCTTTCTATATATTTTGTGGCATCAGGTTTGATGTTGATGTTATTTATTTTTGAATTGACATTTACAGATGTTGTGAGATAGTAATGGTTTAATTACTTTGCATTGCCATTCAGTTTCCCCAGCACCATTTATTGCAAAATATTTTCTTGTTCCAGTTTGTTTTATGCTCCTTTGTCATAGATTAGATGACACAATATGTGCAATTTTCTTCCTAGGCTTTATGTTTAATTCCATTGATGTGTGTCTATTTTTGTGCCATTACCATGCTTTTAATTCTATTTCTTTTTTTATTTTACATTGTTATCACTCTGGGGTTCTCCCATCCCCTTATCACAGGTGAACCATCATCTTAGGATTTTGTGCCCCTCCCATGCCCAAATTCACCCCCCATGCTCTATGTTTCAATTTTGCTAAAAATTATTTTTAAATATTCCTTGTCTGATTGTTTGTTTTCCCTTTGTCCATCATATAAGTGAGATCATGAAGTATTTTTAATTTTCCCTTTGATTTATTTCTGTTAGCATGATCTTCTAGCTCCAGTCGTTTTGCCATAAATGACATAAATTTGTCTTTTTTGATTGATGAATAGTATTTCATTGTGTACATATATCACAGCTTTCTGTACACTTTTTCTATTTGGGGACATTTACATTGCTTCCATATTCTGACTATTGTAAATAATGCTGAAATAGACATCTGGGTATAGGTGTCTTTTTGGATTAGAGTTTTTGATATCTATGGGTAGATTCCTGGATTGCTGCATTGAATGGAGATTTCATTTTCAGTAGTTTAAGATTTCCCCACACAGCTTTCCATATTGGCTGAACCATTTTGCATTCCACCAGCAGTGTAAAAGTATTCATCTCTCCACATCCATGCCAGCACTTGTTGCCCATTTTTTTCCATATGAACATTCTTACTGGTGTAAGATGGTATCTCATTGTGTTTTTGATTGCACTCCCCTGGTAATTAATGGTGGTGAGCATTTTTCATATGTTACTGTCCATTTGTATCTCTTCTTTGGACAAGTATCATTTTAGATCTTCTTCCCAATTTTTGACTGGACTTTTTGTCTTATTTTTGTTAAGTTTTGTGAGGTTTTTTTTTTGTGGATCCTTTTTCGCAATTTTTCATAGGGTGAAGATTTTTTCTCATTTAGTTGGGTTTCTTTTTGTTTTGGTTATTGTTTCCTTTGCTGTGCAGAAGGTTTTTAGTTTGATGTAGTACCAGCTGTTTACATTTTCCTTCATTTCTGTAAGATCTGCAGATGTGTTCCGAGAGAGGTTTCTAAAATGTGAAAGTCTTTCACAACTTTGTCAAAGATTATTTGACTATATATATGTGGTTTTATTTCACAGCACTCAGTTCTGTTCTATTGGTATGATTGTCTGTTTTTGTACCAGTACCAAGCTATTTTCATTATTATGACTTTGTAATATAGTTTGAAGTCTGGAATGATAATACCTCCATTCTCTCTTTTTGATTAGGAAGTTTTTTTTTATTTTCAAGATCTTTTGTTATTCCATATGATTACAGTGATTTCTATCTATTTGAAGAATATCATTGGAATTTTAATAATGATTGCACTAAATCTGTAGATTGCTTTTGGTAGGATGGCCATTTTGATGATGCTAATTCTTCCAATACATGTGCAAGGAATGACTTTTAATTTCCTTCTGTCTTCTTATATCCCTTTAGCAACATTTTGAAGTTTTCTTTTCATGGTATTTTCATGTGTGTGTGTATGTGTGTGTGTGTTTGTTTTTTTTGTTTTTTTTTAGGGAATAAAGGTTTTTTAGGGATTTAACTTTTTTGGTGTGATGGTAAATGGGATGGAAAACTTACATTGGAGCAAGGACAGCCTCTTCAATAAATGGTGCTTGGAAAACTGGGCCAAGACATGAAAAAAATGAACCAAAAATCTCCCTCATATCATGTATAAAAATTAACTCAAAATAGATTTTAAAAGTTGGATGTAAGACCTGAAATCATAAAATACATAGAGGAAAACTGACAAAATTCTCCATGAGTTAAAATTCAGGGATCCATTTCTGGACACATTTATAGCTGACTGAAAAAATGAAGGAAAACATAAACAAGTGGGACTACATCAAAATAAAAATCTTCTGTACAACAAAAGAGACAACAGAAAACAGAAATGAACCCAACTCAATGGGAAAAAAAATTTGCCCTTCAGACAAGTGATAAGGGTCTGATAACAAAGATACACAAATAACTCACACAACTTAAAAAAAAAAAAAAGCAAAAAAGCCCAGTTAAAAAATTAAGAGAAGAGCTACAAAGACATTTCTCCATAGAGGAAATACAAATGCCCAACAGGCACATGAAAAAATACTCAATGACCCTAGCAAACAGGGAAATGCAAATTAAAACCACAATGAGCTACTGCCTTACCTCAGTAAGAACAACTCATATGAAAAAAACAAAAACAAAAATAGGCAACAGCAAGTGCCATTGTGGATGTGGAAAGTATCATTCTTATACTGCTGGTGGGAATAAAGTAGTCTATCCACTCTGGAAGGCTGTGTGGAGGACCCTCAAACTAATGTAATTGGAACTGCCATTTGACCTAGCAATTGCCTTTCTGGGAATCTACCCAAAGGAGACTTTGATACTTATACAAAGGGACACCTGTGCCCAGATATTTATTGCAGCACTGTTTATAATTGCAAGGACATGGAAACAACCCAAAGGTCCCAAGACAGATGACTGGATGAAAAAGTTGTAGTTTATAGACACATTGGAATATTACTCAGTAATTAAAAATGACAAATTTGATGAATGGACCTAGAAGAAATTATATTAGCAGAAACAAGTCAGAAAGAAAAAAACAGAAACCAAACAGTTTCTGTAATATATGGGATATAGGAAAAACAGGCAAAGGCCAGGAGGAAAAGTAAAAACAAGCTAACAACCAAACTAAAGTTCACAACTTGGGAGTGGGGAGGAGATGAAAGTGAATGGTCAGGGAGGAAAGGAGGTGAATGATCCCTGGGGAATACAAAAATGTGAAATAATTAAAATAAATAAAAAATAAGTCTTGGGGTGTTTTGCTTATATTTTCTTCTATGTACTTTATGGTTTTATATCTTACATCCAAGTCTTTTATCCATTTTATGTTGGTCTCATGGTGTGAGAGAGCAGTCTAGATTCTTTTTTATGCATGCAACAATCCAATTTTCCCAGGACTATTTACTGAATAGACAATCCTTGTCCCACTGTATGGTTTTAGCCCCTTTTTCGAAAATTAGTTGACCGTACCTTTGTGACTTTATTTCTGGGCATTCAATTCTGTTCCATTGATCTGTGTGTCTTTTTTTTTATATTCCAGTACCATGTTGTTTAATTGCTGTGACTTTGTAATATAATTTGAAGTTAGAGAGTGAAATACCTCCACTCTCCTTTTTTCTCTGGAGTGCTTTGGTTATCCACGGTCTTTTATTATCCCATGTGAATTTCAGTGATTTTTGTTCTATCTTTTAAAAGAATGTCACTAGAATATTTATTGGGATGACATTGAATTTGTAGATTGCTTTTAGCAATATGGCCATTTTGATAAACTTAATTCTTCCAATCCATGAGTAGGAAAAGTCTTTCCATTTCCTTAAGTCTTCTTTTATTTCTTTTAGCAATGTCTTATAGTTCTCTTTGTTTAGGCCTTTCACATCTTTTGTTAGGTTTATTCCAAGTTATTTAATTTTTGTTGGTGCTATAGTGAATAGAGTGGTGGTTGTTTCAATTACTTATTCTTTTGTCCTTTTTTTTTTTTTTTTTTTGCATATAAGAATGCTGCTAACTTTTTTGTGTTGATTATGTAGTCAGGTACCTTTCTGAACTGGTTTATGATTTCAAGTAGTTTTTCTGTGGAATTGTTGATGTTCTCTAAATAAAGTATATCATCTGCATATAAAGATAGTTTCATTTCTTCTTCCCCTATTTGTATTCCTATTATGTATTTTGCTTGTCTCATTGCCCTACCTAGGACTTCCATTACTATGTTGAAAAGTAGCAGTGAGAGGGGTCATCCTTGCCTGGTTCCAGATCTTAATGGGAAAAATTTAGTCTTTCTCCATTGAGAATGGTTTTTACTGTGGATTTGTCATAGATGGCTTTGATATGTTGAGATGTGTTCTTTTTATTCTGATTTTTTCAAGGATTTTCTTCATGAATGAATGCTAAATGTTTGTTATTGATTATTTTTTCTGCATCTATTGAAACGAGCATATGGTTTTTGGTTTCCTTCTTTTTGATGTGATGGGTTATATTGATTTTTGGATGATGAAACATTCTAATGCCCCTGGGATGATCCCTAATTGAGCCTGGCAAATAATCCTTTTGATATATTGCTGAATTCAATTTTCCAGGATTTTATTTAGAATTCTTGCATCTGTGTTCATTAGGGGAATTGACCTATAGTTTCATTCTTTGTGCTAGATTTATTTGGTTTTGGTATTTTGTAATGTTTGAGTCATAGAAAGTATTTGACAATTTTTATTCTTTCTCCGTTTTTTGGAAGAGTTTTATTAGCACAGATGATATTTCATTTTTGAATGTTTGGTAGAAATCATTTGTGGAAACCATGTTGCCCTGTGCTCTTGTTTTCTTGGGAGAGTTTTGATGACTGTTTCAGTTTCACAGCTTGTGATTGACCTGTTTGACTCCTATATTTCTTATGTATTCAACTTTGGGTGGCTGTATAGTTCTAAGAATTTATCCATTTCATCCAAGTTGTTTTATTTGTTTGCATAAAGATGTTCATAGTAGTCTCTGTTTCTTCTTTGAATTTCTGCTTTGTCACTTGTAATTTCTTCTTTTTCATTTCACTGTTTATTTCAGTTTTCTCCCTTTTCATTGTGAGCCTTGCAGAAATCTATCAATTGTGTTTATTTTTTTTTTTTATGTATAATCAGTTTTTGCCTTGGTATCTTCTGGGCTGTCTATTGATTTCCAGTTTATTGTTTCATTTTTTCTTTTTATTAGTTTTTTGGTTTTTTGTCTTTTTGCTATTCCCTTTCCAGTTCTCAAGCTGGGAGATTAGTTTATTTCTTTAGTTTGTTTCTTCCTTTTTTTATATGAGCCAGTATTGCTATAGACCTTCCTCTTAACACTGCTTTTGCTGTGTAACGTATATTTTGGGATGTTGTGTCATCTTTGTCCCTTGTTTCATGTAAGCTTTGATTTCTTCTTTGGTTTCCTGATTTACCCAGTCATATTCCAGTAGTGTGTTTTTCAGTCTCCATGTAGTGTACACTTTCCTTATTTTATTTTTACTGTTGATTTCCAGTTTGATACATTTATGGTAGGAGAAAAAAGTTGGTTTTAGTTGAATTTTTGTGTATTTACTCATCTTGACCTTATGGCCTAATAGATGGTCAATTTTGGAGAATGATTCATGTGCATTTGAGAAGAAAGTGTATTTTTTTTTCCCTTGGGGTTGCAGTGTCATATATATATATATATATATGTATCTATATATATATGTATCTATATATATGTATCTATATATATATGTATCTATCTATAGATATATAGATATATCTCTCTCTCTCTGTATATATATATATATATATATATATATATATATATATATATATATATATATATATATATATATATATATATATATACTAGGTCTATTTGGTCTAGGTCTTCCTTAAGGTTTTAGTGGCCTTTGTAGTTTCTGTTTCGATGTTATGTCCTTTGGTGAGAGTGGAGTGTTAAAGTGTCCTACCACATATGTATTTTCACAAATGTTTGCTTTCAATTCCTCTAGTAGCTGTCATATGAATTTTGGTACTCCCTCATTTAGTGAATATATGTTAGCAATTGTAATTTCTTCCTGGTGGATTAACCCCTTTATCATTATATAGTGACCTTCTTTGTCCTTTGTCATTTTTCTTAATTTGAAATATACCCATTGTAAGAATGCAACTCCTGCCTTCTTTCAGGGGCTGTTAGTTTGAAGGATTAGTTTCCAGATTTTTACTTTTAATCTGTGCTTATCTTCGGGGTTCAGATGTGTTCTGGAGGCAGCCGAATGTTGATTTCTATTTTTGAACTCAGTCTGCTGCTCTATACCTTTTGATAGATGAGTATAGACCATTAACATTAAGAATGATTATTGATATTTAGGAGTCTGAAGTTGGTGTTTCAGTGGTTATTTTGAAATTCTATTTATTTCCTTGTTTTGTATTTACTGTTTATTGTTCTCTTGGCTTTGGTCTTGAGGCTTCTCATAGTATTTCTTGGAGAGGGAGTTTAGTGGTGGTGATTTCTGAAACTGTCTGTAAAGGTTCTTAATTTTCCATCATAAAGAAAGGAAATCCTCACAGGGTCAAGTTTTCTTAGCTGGCATTTTTTTTTCTTAGATTTTTTGTTTTATCTTGGTTTATTTTGGAATTTTTTTGAATATGTGACTCTAGTCTCTTCTTGCCTAAAGTGTCTCTTCAGAGAAGTCTGATGTCAGCCTACTAGTGTTTTCCTTGTATGTTATTTGTTTCCTTTTCCTAGTCAGTTTCATTATTTTTTCCTTATCTTGGACTCTTGGAAGTTTTACATTTATATGTCTTGCTCTGTTTTTTTTTCCTTTTCTTCTTTTTTTTTCCATTTCTGGTTTCCTCTGGTATAATCTATTTTTATTCCTCCCTCCGGGTTGGGGAAATTCTCCTCCATTATTTCTTTAAATGGAATTTCAGTCCCTTCAACTCTTTCTTCTCCTTCCGGGATTCCAATTACTCTCATATTTCCTTTCTTTAAGGAATATGAAAGGTCTCTGTGTATCACTTCGGTCTTTTTCCTTTGAACTTCTCTTTCTCTTTGTTTTTTCTTCACTGAGCCTTTTAAATTCAGTGTATTCAAGATTACTGATTCATTCTTCTATTTCTCCTAATCTATTTTCACTTGACATTTCCTGCACTTTAACCTTCTCTGGTGCTCTTTTTCTATCCTACTTTCTATCAACCTATTTTTTAGGGATCTATTTTCTTTAGCTCTTCAATTGCATTATCCTTCTTTATGTATTCATCTTTTATATTTGTTACACTTTAAACATTTTTGTCATTTCCAGTTTGAGCTCTTCCCTTAACTCTTTGAATGCCTTTGTTAACTCAAGTTTGAATTCCTTCTCTGACAGACATGTCTTTTCTTTTAAATGATCGTTATTAGGTTCTGGGGATTGTTTCTCCTTCAGTGGTGATTTATTTCCTGAATGTCTGCAGGTTTTCTTCTTCCTGTTGTTTGTTTTCTGATTTGATCTATGTGATGGGCCACTATGGCACTTGTGTTTGATGGCATGTTTAGTAGAGTACTTTGCAAGGTTGTGATTACTTCTGTCTTGTGTCAGTGCTGCTGTGGTGTTTTGCTTTCTTGCTTCCATCCCTTTTCTTTGTGTTTCTTTGATAGTGTCCATTAGAGATACATTTTGGCAGATAGCAGGTTTTTATTCATTTATTAATATTCTTATGATTTTTTTCCAGGGACTGAGGACAAGCAGGCCACTTCCTGTCTCTCACCTGTGAGTGTTGTGCAGGCATTTTAAAATCCCAGACCAGCAGGATTCCCAGTGGGAACAGGGGTTCTGATCCAGCATACTGGATTGGTTGCCCTGGGCTGCAGGCTGGCACACACTCCACTTCTATTTCTTTTGCCAGTATTTTATATCTTTCCTCTCTTTTGTTAGTTCCAATGCCTGGTATTTACAGGCATTTGTACATTGTACAATGTACATTGTAAATGGGATGGTTTGTACATTGTACATTGTAAATGTACATTGTAAATGTACATTTTGTACATTGTAAATGGGATGGTTTGTACATTGTAAATGGGATGGTTTTTAAATGTATTACTTTTAAGATATTTTCATTAAAAAAGGCTACTACTATGTGTATTTATTTTGTACCCTCTTGCTTTACTGATTTTTTTTCAATTAGTTTTTTGATGGGCTTTTTTGTGTTCATTATATAAAATATCATGTTATCTGGATTTTTTTTCCTTCTTGATAGCTTTCAGGCTTCCTCTTTGTACTGGGTCACCATGGCACTGATACTAGCTTACCTGTTTATTAGAAGCTCTTTGCACATCAAAAAAGACTGCCTTGTACCTGAGCTGCTGTGGTTGAGCATGTGGCTTCCTGTGTTGGTTCACACTCTCCTTAAGCCCAGGTTGTAAGGGGGTTGGGTAATGTGCTGCCTGGTAGACTGGGGTTAGTGAGTTATGCTCCTCCCACCTGACCCCTCAACTCAGTCAACAGGGTGCTGAATGGGATACTCCTTGAATCCCCAGAGGTAAATTGGCCAGGGAGAATTGTACCATTCATTGATACAACTCTTCCCATGATGAACTGGGTAAGTTCATGGTTAGATTAGAAAAGCAGTTTAATATAACTAGGATTTCCATTGCAACCTACAGCAGTTGTGGTGGGAATTGGTTGTTTTAGATCTATTTGGAATGTTTTCAATTTTTCACCATAAAGGAGGGTATTTCCTGTGGGTTCAACAAATACTGTTTTTATTGTGTTAGGATATTTCCTGTTTATCCTGAGATTTTTAGGCCCTTCATTAAAAATGGTTGTTGGACTTCTTCAACTACTTCATTGCATCCCTCAATATGAACATAAAGTTTTATTATTTTTTTTGTTGATGGGGTAAACTGTATTAATTCAAATGTTGAACCACCCTTGCACACCTGGGGTAAATCTTGTTTGGTCATATTGCATGACCCTATGGATTAATTATTGAATTTGTTTTGCTATGATTTTATTTAGGATTTTTGCCTCTGTGTTCTTTCAGAAGATTGGCCTGTAGTTATTTTATATGTTGTCTTTGCTTTGTGTTAGTGTTAGTGTAATGTTGACCTCATACAATGTACTTTATAGTAGTCTTTAGTTATCATCTGGATTTCTGCTGCCTCTATATCTATTGTAATGTCTCATCTTTATGATCCTACTGATTTGGATTTTTCCCCTTCTTTTCTTGTGGACTTTCCTAGGTAATTATCTTTTTATGTATTTTTTCAGAGAACCCACATTTGTTTTCATTAATTTTTTGGATTGTCATTTATGTTTATATTTCATCTATTTCTGCTTTAATTTTTATTATATCTATTCTTCTACATGTTTTTACATTTTTGTCATTCTTATTCCAGTTCTGCATGATGGAAGATTTGAATTTTTCTTTGGGTTATTCTTGCTTCTTGATATGGCTATATTATTATATACTTTCCCCCAATACTGGTTTTGCTGACTTCCATAAATTCTGGAATGTTCTTCATATTTGTCATTTGTCTCCATGTTTGTTTTAATTTCTTCTTTGATTTTTTCATTCTCCAAATTGTCTCTCAGTAACATGTTGACTCCATACAACAGGCAAACTCTTCGCTTTCTTTTCATAGTTGATAACTAGTTTGATGCTTTTAGTTCAGAAAAAAAAATATTTGGTATTACTTTTCTCTTCATGTACTTATTGATGTTTGTGTTGTGGCCTAATATGTGGTCAATCTTAATGAATATTCTATGTATATTTGAAAAAAATATTCATTTGGGAGGAGTTCAGCATCCGAATAATATCTATGAGTTACACAAGATCTGAAACACTGTTTTGGGTTATTGTGTCCTTGTGTTATTTCTGTCTTATTGAGCTGTTATTTGGTAAGGGTGTGGTGTTGAAGTCTTCTATCACATTTGTATTTTTTCCATGTCTCTTTTCAGAATAGGTAGCAATTTCGTGAAGAATTTTGGTCCTCCCTTGGTTATACATTAATGAGTGATATGTCCGTCAGCTGTAATGAACACTTGACCATTATTTAGTGTCCTTCAGTGTCTCTTGCTATATTTTTTAATTTGAAGTTTGTTTTATCTGCTTCAAGTATCACTACTCCTAACTTTTGGGGTGACATTTGCTTATAGGATTGTTTTCCAATCAATTTTTATTGGTGAATTTATTCAATTAAGAGTGTGATCTATTTTTTTAAAATCATGTCTTTGAAATTTTTATTGGAATTTCCTTGAATCTATAGATAACTTTTGATAGGATAGCAGTTTTGATAATGTTAATTCTTCCACTCCATGACTAGGACATGTCGTTCCCTTTCTATATGTCCCTTTCAATTCTTTTGACAATGTTCTATAGTTTTCTATGTATAGGTCTTTCACATCTTTTGTTAGGTTTATTCCCTGGTTTTTAGTTTTTGTTGGTGCAATCTAAATGGAGTATCATTTTTCATTTCCTCTTCTCACTGATTTTTTTTTTTTCATATAGGAAGGCTACAAATTTTGTGTGTTAACTTTGTAACTGGCTACATTACTGAAATGGTATATTTTGTCACTTAGTTTTTATGTGAATTTGGGGGTATTTTCTACATAAAGTATCATGTCATCTGCATATAATGGTAGCTTCATTTCTATTTTCTCTAATTGTGTTCCTTTAATTTCTTTCTCTTGCCTTATTGTCCTAGCTAGAATTTCCAGTACTATGTGGAAAAATATTGGTGAAAGGGGAAATTCTTGTCTGGTTCCTGATCTTAAAGGAAATGATTTGATATTTTCCCCATTAAGGATGATGTTTGACAAGAATGATGTTTGACATTGATTTTTCATAGATAGCTTTTATTATGTTGAGATATGTTACACCTTTCATTTATTTATTTATTTTTATATATCTATGTATTTATGAAATACACACACATATATGTATGTATGTATGTATATATATTACATCATTTTTTACATCAGGGTTCTGCCATCACCTTATCACCCATGAAACTTCATAAACTTTTTGCCCACCCCTCCCCATTTTTACCCTCCTCTCCCTCTCTGAAGTGTAGGTCTTGGAATGTTTTGCCCATATTTATATTCTATGTATTTTATAGTTTCATGTCTCCCAAGTTTTTTATCCATTTTGAGTTGATTTTTGTACTTGGTGTGAGGGAGTTGTCTTGGCTCAGCTTTTTGCATATTGTGATTCAGTTTTCCCAGTACCATTTATTGAAGAGGCTGTCCTTGTTCCAATGTATGTTTTTTGCTTCTTTTTCAAAGATTATTTGACCATGGATGTTTGGTTTTATTTCTGGGTGCTCAATTTTGTTACCTTGTTCTGATTGTTTTTGTACCAGTACCATGCTGTTTTAATAATTATGGCTTTGTAGTATTAATAAAAGTCTGGGATTATTAAGCTTCCATTTTCACATTTTTTGGTCAGGAGGATTTTCATTATTTGAGGTCTTTTCTTATTCCACTGAATTTCAGCATTTTTTATTCTGTCTTTTTAAAAAGTGCCAATAGGATTTTTATTGGAATTGCAATGAATCTGTAGGTTGCTTTTGGATGAATAGTCATTTTGATGATGTTAATTCTTCCAATCCATGAGCAGGAATCTCTTTCCAATTTTTTTATGTCTTCCCCTGCTTCTTTTAAGGAAGTTCTATTTAGTTTTCATTGTATAGTTTCTTCCCAGGTATTAATTTTCAGTGGTGTAATTGTAAATGGAGCATTTTTAATTTCTTCTTCTAACTGAGTTTTTGCATATAAGAAAGCCAATGATTTCTGTGTGTTGATTTTGTATCTACCTTACTGAATTGGTTTATTTCAATTAATTTTTCTGTGGATTTTTTTGTGTTTTCTAAATAAAGTTCATGCCATCTGCTTACAGTAACAGTTTTATTTATTTTTTCCCTATATATATATATTCCTTTTGTATCTTTCTCTTGCATTATCACCCTAGCTACAACTTCCAGTAGTATGTTCAAAAGCAGTAGAGAGAGTGGGCATCCTTGTCTGGTTCCAGATCATAATTGAAATGATTTCATTTATTTTTCTGCATTAAGGATGATGTTTGACATTGATTAGTCGTAACTGGCTTTTATTATGTTGAGAATGTTCCCTTTATTCCTACTTTTTCAAGGATTTTCACCATGAATGTGTTGAATGTGACTTGAATATTTTCTCCATTTTCATATATTGCTCCATATTCTCTAGGTAGCTTTCTCTTATGTGTCTTACTGTTTGCTTTTCATTTTGTTAGTTTGGTATCCTTCTACCTTCCTGTACTTCTATTTTCATTTCCTTCTTCAAGTTTGGGAAGTTCTCATCAATTATTTCTTTAAATAGATTTTTTTGGTTTCCCTGACTCTGTCCCTGAGGATCTCCTGTGACTCTTTCTTTTTCCCAATGTCACTGAGAAAACTGTTTGTTCACTGTTTATTCCTTTGTATTTCTCTATCTTTTTCCCTTTAGTTCATTTTTGCTGATGTATTTTGAATACTTATTTGTTCTTCCTCTTCATCTATTTTCATTGCTTTTCTCAGCATTTTTAAGGCCCTCTTGTGCTCCCCCCCTCCCGTTTTCATTTCCTTTTTGAAAGATTGGATATTATTCATCTGTTCATTGATTATGTGTCTCATATCAATGTTTCCTTTTTTTACCTATTTCTGAATGTTCTCTTAAGTATTTGAGAGTTTACATTATGATGATTCTTCTATGTAACCATTGTTGGGTCTGGGTGTGACTTTCTCTGGTGGTATATTCTTCCCAGAAGTACTTACCTTTACATTTGTAGGTTTTTTTTTCTTTTCTGTCATTTACTTTCATATTTGATCTAAGTGTTGAGTCACTATGGTACTTGTACTAGCTAACATGTTTATTGGAGGATCTTACCAGGTCATGGATGACACTGCTTTGTGCCTGCTCTGTGTGGTTGAGTATGTGACTTCCTGTTGCCTGGCACCAGATGATCGGCTTCTAAGTCCCAGAATTTTGGTGTCCAAAGCAAACAGATAGTGTGGCACTCTTCTGACCTGCAGACTTAACTCATCATGAGGCTGCATGATAGTGTCTCCTGTGTCCCCAGGTCTTGCACCTGGGGTAATATACATTTACATGAGGTAATAGGTCTTGCACCCTATTACCAGGGTGATATACATTTACATGAGGTAATAGATTCCACGTTGAAATGTGTAAATGCAAGGTTAGCATAGAACAAATTTTCTAAGTAGAAATAGCAACATTCTTAATATACATGGATAAATTATTTTATAATGGATATCTGTGGAACAACCACAATGGCCAGTTATACTTGAAAACAGCTGGACAAATTACATAAATTGATACTATTAATAAATAGAATAAATCACAGATTACTGGCTCAAAAATTTATGCCATGTACTAAGACATTGATAATCAATGGTCAAAACAAAATGGGAGATAGCAAGTATTATCATGTACAACTGTCCATTAAACTTTTTAGGATACATGGTATGAAGTGATGCTTACTATCTCACATCAGAAAATAATGATGCTATATGACCTCATAATTTAGACCAAATTAGTAAGCTTATATTAGTGCATCCTAGTTATATTCCATTTACTGATTAATATTCACTATAGTGAGAATAGATCGTTGACCATTCTACTTTAAAAAATAGAAAAGGACAAAAAGGCATCATTTTAACACTTACATGTTTCAATTAAATATGGTATATGTTTATATAAAACATTCATATACTCAAAGGGAAGAAATGATAAAGAAAACATGAATAAATATTTGGTGAAATTCATAGAGTACAATAGTTTATATTTAATTCTTACATAAGCATACAATAACTTCAGAATAAAATGGAATAAGTAGAGAAAAAAAGCACAGAAGCATTGGGGGAAATACCCATTCAAGCAGCAATTAGCATGTTTGTTTCCTTTGACTTCAACTTAAGAAAACTAACTCCAGCTTTCATTGGCCTCCAGATTCAGCTTTCTTATCACATTACAATCCTGAAGTAATGACCAATAAGGAATGGGGGGCAACCAGACATGGAACACAGAACTCATCCTGGTGAAATTCTAGCTCAGTGCAGACATGGAAGTGTTTCTGTTTTGCATCTTCCTCCCGGTGTATGTCTCCAACCTGCTGGAAAATGACATGATCTTTGAACTTATATAAGTAGACTCCCCCATGTACATCTTCCTTTCTCATCTTGCCATCACTGGCATAGATTTTGCTCCAGCAATTTGACCAAAATGCTGGAAAACCTAGTGAAACACTAAAAATCAATCACCTTTCTATCTTGTGCTGCTCTGCTGTTTCTGTATTTGGTTTTTGATTGTACAAAGTGCTTTATATTGATGGTAATGCCTTATGACAGATACGTGGCCATCTGTCATCCTCTCTGCTGCACTGTTCTTATGAGCTGTAGACTGCAATATTCTAGCCCTCATTTCTTTGATAGGTGGTTTAACTCTGGCCTTAGGACATCTATTTCTCTTCCTGAGATTGCCCTACTCTGGATCCCAGAAAGTGAATTTCATCTTCTGTGAATTCATGGATATCCTCCAAGTGTTCCATGGGGATATCTGGATCACCAGTATTTTTGTTCTTTTTTCTGTTACATTTAACTTAGTGTGAACCCTTTCCCTGATGATAGTCTCGTATGGTTGCAATGACTTTGCCACCCTTAAGATCAAGTCAAAACATAGTCCTAGAAAGGCCTTATCTACCTCTGTGTGGTTGGGCTCTAGTTTGACATTGACACGATAATGTACTTATCCCAGATAAATGGTCACTGTGAAGAGCAGGAAAAAAGTCCTGCCCCTGTTTATGTTTTCTTCAACCCATTGCTGAACCCTGTGATCTACAGTTTAAGGAATACTCACGTCAAGGCTGCCTTCAACAGAACACTGCAGAAACTGAGGGAATTATGAGAGGGAAGAATTATGAAAGAGGGAAAATGTTATTTCATTGATATTATACAAACATGTATTTCCTGGTAAAATGAAACTCAAGAGCTAAGAGGATTCCGCGGAGAATAAACAGTTCCTTCCCCGGTGGTGTTGGGGAATGAATTGGACAGTTTCATTTCCCTACAGAATGAACCTGCAACACTCTCTCCTACTATACAGAATGCTGAAAGTGGATCAAGGACTTCAATGTGAGACCTGACACCTTAGATTATATGGAAATAAACAAACAAGCAGATCATTATGTGATACTCAGGGCCTTGGCTGCAAGTGTACAATTGAGGAACAAATATCAACAGCTAGGAAATAAAAGTAATTTCACATAGGAGTGGAATGCTAAATCATACGGTATGTTTATTTTTAGTATGTTGCAAGATATACGTACTGTTTCCATAGATACTAGACAATCTATAATAACACCAATTGTATAATATTTCCATTTTCTCTACAGTCTTGTGAACCTTGTTTGTTTCTTTTTGTTTTTTCAATATTGGCCAGTCTCAAATGTGTAATGTAGCACAGCAAGGTAGTTTTAATTGTATTTGTCTTATGTTAAATGAGGTTGGTATTTTTCTCATTGTTTATCACTGTTATGTCATCTTTGGGAAGTTACCTGCTCAACTGTTTACCCATTCCACTTCTAAGTAAGTAGTGAACGATATAAAATTACTAATTAAAAAGAACATATCCAGGCCTATGTTCATTTAGGCCTATTTATTTAGCATATTATGGGAATAATCTATATGCCCATTGCAAAGCAATAGTTTACTTGCACATACTGTCTTGTCTATGCATATACACACACAGTGGAACATCTTTAAAATCACTGGAAATTAACACTTGCCTTAGTCACAGCAGGGACAGAAATGGGGTCATGACAGAAGGAAATACAATTAATCTAAAGGGAATGGTAAATACCACTGTTTTCATTCTTGTGTAGAATATAGAGAAAATAAAGAAGAAGAAAATAAATTGAGCCAAAATAAGCTTTAGCAATCCAGGTACAGAACTGAGGCTGAAAGCGGGAGATAATGACAAAGGTCAAAAAGGGGACAGAATAGATTATTTGGGGATACATGGGTGCTTTGATGATGGACACCATGTAATAACATATATATGAAGAATAAGGTACATATGATGATAATCATATCACATTTATAAACAAAAGTTTATATGAAGTATAATACACTTTTATAACATGTTTAATAGCTGACACTAATTAGGTGAAAAGTTGAATTGCTGACATTAAATATGTCTACCCTAAAGGCACAATGAAAAGGGGGCACTTTGTCCAAGTACTTTCACCAGATGGCAGATTAGAAATCCTTCCTTAAAATGAATAAAAGTTGTAAATATAATCACTGAAGCAATGAAATTGTTTCCTAGAAAAAAACAAGGGAACCTATTCTTGATGTTGTATTTGTCCATAAGCTCTTGAATATATTCCAAAAGTATAGAAGAACAAATGGAAAAGTCGAATAATTGAACTGTATCAAACTCAGTGCCTATCAGTCACAGCAAATAATCAGCACATTGATAGGACTCAATCAAGTGTGGAAAGCATGTACATTTGAGCTGACCTGATAAAAGCCTAACTACCAGAATAAATAAAGAATATGTAAAATATATACCAGAGTATATAAATTTTTTATGGGAACTCCAGGCAAAAAGCAAACAACTGATATAAAACTGGGAAAAGGACATGGAAAGATTTTTCGTGATACAATACAAATAGACATAAGTATGTGACATACCTTTCAACTTTGGTACTCACCAGGGAAGTGAAACTCAAAATCACAATATCACCTACACCTTCTAGAATGACTGCTCTCCATACAGCAACCGTCAAATGTTTCCCAGAGTGTGGAGAGAGGAGAATGCTTGAATACTGTAAATGGAAATGTAAGTTGGTACAGCATTATGAAAAAGAAAAGGAAATTTCTTTAAAAACAAGATGGAACTAATATAAGATCCATCAATTTCACATTCAGTGGGTACATATACAAAAAGAAAGTTGCCTTCGGACATATTTGGTTTTTAGAGGTAACTTCTCTTTTATGCTCATTACACCATTATTCACAATAGCTGAGATGAGAGCACAACTTACTTAAGAAACTTTAAAGTAGATACTACTAAAGAATATAATGGTGTGGTTTTTCATTTTTCATGCATTATAAAGGGACTATGTTCATATGCAAAAATGTTATTGAAACTGGAGGACATTAATTAAATTAAATATCCCAGATGAAGACAACTTATACTGCAGTAAGACCCTTTTACCATATTGCCATTTGTGAGATATAAAATGAAGAATTCCTTACTGCCTGAAATTACATTTCTACTGTGTGATATATTAGGCTTTTCTTGTGGGGAATTGAAAGTGGGAAAATGTAACCATATAAGTAAGAGGAGTTGTACTTCCAGATACTTCTTCAAGAGGAGAACTTCCCAAATCTGAAGGAAATAAATATAGACATACAGGAAGCCAAAAGGACACCTAACTACTTTAATGAAAGAAAAGCCACAGCAAGACACATCATCGTAAAACTTTCTAGAACCCAAGATAAGGAAAAAATAATGAGAATGGCTAGAGAAAAGAAACAGACAACCTACAAAGGAAAATCCATTAGACTGACCTCAGATTTTTCTGAAGAGACACTCCAGGCAAGGAGAGAATGGAGTCACATCTACAAAAAAC
>PVHY01017034.1:0-32330 GCA_004024945.1 Uropsilus gracilis
ACAGAGGGGGATATGGAGGGAGGAGGAAGGGGGATACAGAGGGGGGATTTGGAGGGAGGTGGAGGGATCAATTAATTCACAATTGTGACAAATCAATAAAATGAATAATAAAAAATAAATAAATTTAAAAAAATTTAAGGTAACACCAAAAGCCACATGGATGAGTTACTCAATTTTACTAGATCTTGCTTATATATCATAAAATATATTATGCTTGCCTGTAATTTTTCTTGTCTTTATTACTATGTTCAATTGCTTAATTAGCCACTGGTCTAAAAAAAAACCCTGGTTAAAAAAAAAAAAAATATATATATATATATATATATATATATATATATATACACACCTTAGTTATGTAACACTGGACTGTCCTGAAAATTGGTATCCTCTCTGTCAGTTAATATATATATATTTTAAAGGCCATATAATGAACTACTACATAAATATTCAATAAATCAATCCTGTAATCTCAAAAAAAAGAAAAAGAAATAGAGATAGGAAAGGTTCTTGTGTTTTTAAAGTTTAAAATATAAACTCACAGAAATGTGAGAGGCTAACAATAAGCCAATCACCATCATTATCATCATCTAACTACACAGTATGAGAAATGTTTTGAGGAAAAATAACCAGGATGAGGACTCCATGGGAGCAGAAGGCAGTGAACTCAGGAAGGGTCATGTCTTCTCTGAGAAGGTGATAGGACCTGCTTCCTGCTATAGAAATGAGGCATTCAAACAATGGGGGAGGCAGTGGCACATCAGAATCTTCCAGAGAGGATGATTTGCAAATGCCAAGTCCTGATTGGCAAAGAACTTGGCATGTTTATAGATCCCAGAGGAAGCCAGTGAGTGAGGTAAAATAGACAAGGAAAGAAATGAATGCAAGAGTGTACTTGCAAAGCCTGCAGCCCAGGAGAGAGTTATGTCCAAAACTAATCCATTGCCTTTTGACCCAGGCATTCTTACCTGCTTGTGCTCAGTCTAAGGAGAAAATAACTGCAAATCTGATGGCTGTTTTGATTTGTTGTTTGTCAGCTGTGGCCTGATAGCTGGTGAGGCTTTACCTGTGCAACATTTTACAAATCCCACCCAAAGCTCCTGGCCTAATTGAAACCCTAGACATATTTCACCTGGTCCGTTGAATACTCCACAGACTCCGGTTTCCTGCTGTTGCCCTTTCTTCTTCCAACCCAAAGTTTTTCCACATGGCTGCAAAGTTAGCTTGTTAAGGCACCTCTGGCCAAGGTACACCACCCCCGGACAACCTCAGAAGCTCCCCACTGCTCAAGAGCTGAAGAGCTCTCAAGGTCTAACCCAATTTACATTTCCTCCTCTGTGCATTTCCTAGGACTGTCCTAAAAAAGTGCCATGGACTGGTTGGCTGAGACAACCGGAGTTTACTAGCCATAGTTCTGAAAACTAGAAGAGCAAAATCAAGGTTTTGACAGGGTCACATTCTTTAGAGGGTTGTGGGAAAAAGGTCTATGTCAGGCTTCTCTCCTTGACTTAGAAATGGCTGGTTTTTTTCCCTGTGTCTCATTATGTCATTTATCATACCATATCATTATATCATAAGACATATCTGCTCAGATATCCTCCTTTTATCTTCTTTAACTCTATATTTTTTTTGTTTCTTTTGTCACAATATAGGATTTCTTGTCTCATATGTGGTCATCATAGTTTTCCCACCACCAAAATGCCCACACTCCTTTACCACAGCCCACCACTTTCTCCTCCCTCTCCTGCTTTCTACTCTCTTCCCTTTCCTTCTCCTTCCTCCTCCCTTACTGAGTGTCTCAGATCTATAGCCTGCTTTCAAGAGTCAGTATTACAGTTTCAAAAAATGATAAACTCCTGCTGTTTGAAAGCAACATGGATGGATCTGGAAAAGGCTATTTTAAGCAAAGTGAAGCCAGAAGAAGAAAGATAAATACAGGATGGTTTCACTTGTCCATGGAAGCTGGAGAAACCAAAGGATCAAACAAAAACAACCTATTTCTTCTGAGGATATCTGAGATCCAGTCATGTCGGATTAGGACCCACTCTAACAATCACAATTTACTTGATTATGTCTGTAAACACCCGAGTTTATAAGATCATATTCTTAGATGTTGAACATAGGTGTTAAATTAGAATTTCCACAAATAGGGGTCAAGAGGAAACGGCACAGACAATTCAACACAGCATGCCTCCCATCTCCCATCCAATATTCACCATATGGTCTGATCCTACTTAACACTCAGTTCTCTAAGTCATCCCAATACTCTTTGATAGGCACAGTGTGTCTCCTAATCCTTTTTCCTCTACATATAAAATTCCCTTCATGTCTTACTCAACTAGGTGAACTTTACCCACCAAAAAGTCAATTTCAAAAGTAATGACCTGTTATAATATTCAATATGTAAAACAATAATAATAATGTAAACCAGTAAATCAGTTTTACAAGTGGAAGAAATAGTGAAAACAACTTAAGTATTTATATCAATATCTTTGTAATTTGATATGAGTTATCATCCACTATATTAATTAGTTTGAGCATGTCCATCTCTCTAGACATGGAATGATAAGTTCTACATTCCATGAATACAATGGACCCTCAACAGAGACTTGGCAGACCGCATCTCTTCGAATTGCTTTCACTCTTAGTCTGTTGGTTTTTCCTTTAGAAACATTTTGTTGTTGTTGTTGTTGGAGACCTCTGGCAATGACAAATGGCATTATCAAAATAATGATGAAGACAATATGATGGATCATGTTGTCAGATTCGGAGTTTCTTTTATATATGAAGTATTGACCAGCTGTGTGATTGAAGGAAAATAAAAGTGTTAACCATTGGAGGAGCTGTTGGATTTGACAACCCTTCCACTTCTAGCATGCTATAACACAATTTTTGTTGAATTTGTACAGCTCACCCTTCCCATCCCACAGTTTATCACCAATATTTTATTGTGCAGACATTAAAGGTATGTGTAATGACTAATAAACCAAAGAGTTATCCCATGAATAAAGGTGTCTTGTGGCCAAACAATATTGGCTAACGGTAAATTCCAAGTCTCCCTCCTGAAGAAAACATTTCTGTCAGCAAATTAAAGACTCAGAAAATTCGGCACCAAAGATTTTTAAATGTATTTCAAACATTTCCCCATGTATTTGACTATAGTAACTTCCTTATTTAAAATATATGAATACATATAATTCATGTTTCTGCAAAATATCTATTTAAACATAAATGTGTATGTATAAATTTATACATATTGTTGAAATACAAGTTTTTCATGTACAGACATCAGCATTTGCATCTAAAAATGCTAAAATTAGAATTTTCATCTTATAAAATTTGTGTTTAGGAAAGAGAGGTGCAAAAACATTCAGTGAATGTCTCTAATAGCATACTATTAGTAATTCTAATAACAAAGAAGTATGATTTACTAGTAGTGACTATTTTTCTTTCTTTTTAAAACATTATATACTTGTGGTTTTTTCCTACTTTACATATATGTTCATGAAAGGAAATAATAGAAAACTAATTTCTCCAATAATCTCTTCTTAAAGACATAACAGCAAGAGTTCAGAACCTCTAAAGACGTAGTAGAACCAGTAGCTGTAAAATTCCAAGATAAAGTTTATACTTTAAAGAACAAATTCTCACATTTTCTCTCAAGATAGCTGTGATTTTAGAAGAGAACTGCATTAGATCTCTGGTTTATGAGAATTTTGTAAATTATTATGATGATTAGTTCTATGTGTCAATTTGTATGGCTTTAACTCTGGGTTATTCAATCAAACATTATCCTAGCTGTAGCTTAAAGTATTTGTAGAAGACAGGGAAGTCTTGACTTAAAGAAATTTTGTAGTAAGTAATCTGGATGACTCTGGTTTGATCCATTGACAAGCATTCCTATGGCTTCCATGATGAAATGGTGGTTACAGCTTGAGCTCATGAGTTCCAGCAAGACCTTATGACCAATTCACTAGACTTTTAACTTGCCTAGACAACCCCCACAACTGAACAAGCCAACTCTTTAATGAACCTCAAAATATGCCTCACATGCTAGTTCTGTTCTTCTGATTGAACAATGATTGATACCAAAATGTCTTCTGTGCCCACCTCCCTACACTTTCTCTTTCTCTTTTGATGAAGAGGCTCTTAAGGTAAAGGTGCAAATCTCATTCATCTCAATGACCTCAGTAACCATGAGGCTTCTGGAGTTGAGCTCACTAAATGCAAACTGAATGAAATAATCAATATGGTCCCAGCCCATTGCAATGATACGTTTAAATAGACTTTTTTGTGTGTACTTCTGTATGGTTCTTAGAATAACCCACTAAGGTCATTCATTTTGTGGTTTTGCTGATAAAGGAAAAAATTCTATTTTCCATATCATTCTATAGAAGTAAAGAAAAATATAAAAGCCCTATAAACATAAACCTTTGCTAATTATTAGGGAGATTACATGGAGCAAGCCCAACAAACAAAATAGTTTCAGTTGTAATAACTATAGAACTTTGTAACAAAAAGTTTCCTCAATTTTGTGACTCAATCCCATAATTTTGCAAATAAGGAGACTGATTTTTAAGAGTTTTTAGCACACCAAAATGCAGTTACATCATAAAGAAAACCAGAATTTCAATGTGATTGTATTTGTAAAAAAAAAAAAAAAGCACAATTTGCTGTGCATATGCAATGTGATAGATAGATGTTGCACTGGATTATTTGCATTCCCAACAAACATGTTCCTCTCCCAGCAATAGATGAAGGGATTGTGATGAAATCAAAATGGGTTATGAATGTGTAGAGGGTGTATATGTGTTGGGGTAAAAGAGGGGGAGATAAATAAATGTCTCCTATTCAAAAGAAGATAAATGAGGAAAATAATTCATAGGGGACTTCTACTATAAGCCAATCTTAGTGACATAGAGAGATAATGAACTAGCTATATATTTTATATCCTTTAATTTTGCAAGTGAGATCAGTTTTGGTATCTATAATTTAGAGAGGAGACTCTAATAAGTGAGTAATTGGGCCAATATCTTGTTAGTAAAAGAGTCAGGATTTGAATTCAGGGCTCACTCCAAAGCTATTTTTCACTACCTATCACTTATGTTTTTATCATACTTTGCATTGGGTAAACTCTTTAATTCATATTTGATTTTGGGGTCATAAATAATCACACCTATTTCCCACATCCATTTCTTTAGAAGGGAAGTAAGATGGAAATTAAACATTCCCTTTATTAAATAGAAAGGTGGAAGGGAGAAAAGTTCTCCTTTCAACATAGGTCTATTGTTCAGTCATTTCAGGACTTCCTAATAATTGACCATAAAATGTAGACCACAGGAAGACTCACTGGAGGGAGAATTTAGTCATGTAGATCAGACAAGATATTCATTATCTTGGAACAACATGCTTATTTCCTTGTTAAGAGGAAAAGCCCTTCCTTCAGAAGTCATGCTTAAGTCCTGATCTTTGTATCTAAAGCTATGGGTGCCCAAAACCCAAACACACTCATGTGATAGGCAACCAGATTCAAAAAGAGAAAGTAGGACTGGATATAGTTATGCACACTGAGCACAGTCTTCCTACTCTTACTAGTCTTACTAGTAAGACTTACTCTTACTTCTCCAAATGGGAGGAGTGAGTGAAGAAATGTAAGAAGCAAATTTCCTAAAACTTTCTTTCAAGATTGTGAGGTAGAACCCTGTTCCACCATAACTCTTACTTTGCTAGTCACAGATATTTAAGAAGTAAGAGTTAACTTTCTAATATATAATATATTTTAACTAGGTCAATCATAATGTAGTTATCTGTCTTACTAGGTCAATCATAATGTAGTTATCTGTCTGAGTAAAGATAGGGAAAGAGTGGAGATGACCATGTTATTTGGAACATTCTTCCTCCCACTTTAATGAAGTGGTGCCTCCTTACCATGGCCTCTTTGGAGGTGCTAGAAGGCATTTGAGTTTTTCTTTAATGAAGTTTCCAGAATTATTAAAACATTAAAGTAATTCAATACTAAGACCAGTGCTACTCACAGTTTGAGGTCATAAATAATCATACCTAGCCAATCCATTTCCTAGTCTATTTACCACCCAATATTCTTCCAGAGTGACCCAAATTTTATGAGAGTCCTAGGGCTGTTATAACAAACTAGCACAAACTGAGTGGCCTAAAAAAACAAAATTTTATTTTCTCACATTCTGGAAAATAAGATTGAAATCAAAATTTTGACAGGACTATGCTCCTCTGAAACCTATGGGGGAATCTGTCTTTGCTTCTTCGACTTTCTGATAATTAAGGACAATCTTTTTAAGTCCCTTGATTTATAGATGCACCACTCTAATCCCTGTCTTCAGTATACTTGACTGTCTTCTCCCTTTGTGTATCTGTGTCTTCACATACTGGCATCTTTTCTGTAGTCTTTTCCCATGCTTTTTCTAAAACCCCAGTCATATTAGATTCATAACCACCCTACTCCAGTAGAACCTGATCCTAAATATATCTTCAATGAGCCTATTTAGAAAAAAGTTGCATTCCATGGTACTAGGAATTAGAACTTCACCACATATTTTGGGGGGGACACAATTCGATCCATAGCACAAGTCATCACATAGCTATACAAAAATACCAAAGTAATGCAACAACCTAAAAAGAGTTGCAGTGTTGAACATTTACACCTTTACATTCCTAGATAAAAATTAGAGTCCAAAGATTAAACCCTCTAGTTCTATAAATTAGTACCTATCAATACTAATGTCCAGTAATTCTGAAATAAAGTCTCAGTTTTATCTCATTCTTTTGCATCTCATCCTAATTATGTCTCTATGATGTTTTCCTTCAGGAACTGAACTGTGCTCCCTGGAATGGAGGTGATTATTTCAGGAATTATCTCAATACATAGAATAAGCGATCGTAGTTCCTTTGTACCTTTTTTCTCCCAAAGCCTGAAGAGAAAATAACACTCACAATATTATCACAATACACATGTCCTCATAATTTAGAAAACAAACTGATCACAGGACCAAGAGCATAGTGGTGCAATCAAGTGGAAGAGGAGATATTTGAATAAGTGAAGAGTTCCAAGTAAAAGAACAGAAGCAGTGGTACCATGAATTATTCGAGATTTGATACTTTCCAGCAGATCCCAAAACCAACTTTGGGACCTGTAACAAGAAAACAAATCTAAATATTCAAAATGTATAAATCAAGTTAAGAAACTGAAATAAAAATATGTTCTACCCTTCTGCCTTCTCTTTAGGCAATAAGACCACCAGAAAGTCAAGTTAAAATTTAGCAATCTCAAACTCTTTCTCTCTCTAGTGTTCATCTCCTTATGATACTTTTTTAGAGCAATTAGATCCTGGGGTATTCTTTCTCTCCAGTTTTCTGTTATTAGAGAGTTGTTCTTTATTTCCTCTGCTTTTCCTCCTCCCCCCACCATTTTTTTTATTCTACTTCAGTTTTCTTTCTACTGTTTCCAGAACTAAACATATTTCCTGGGTTTGTTTCTATACTCATCTAAAACACCTTTGGTTTGCTTTCTCTTTTTTCCCAAGTCTGTGCATCCATCCCATATTCACCTGACTTCTGAGAGAAGGCATTTCAGATGCAAGTCATTCAGATAACTTCCTGGTTTCTGAGTTTTGGTGGTCTCATGCAGCCTTTTCCCCATCATTGTTAAAATTCTTCCCTACAGATCAAGAGCACCATTAATCTCTGCTTATTAATAAAACACACTACTCTTCTATGATGGAAGGCAGTGTCGAGGCATGTGAAATAAAAAGCATTGTCTGAATATTACTCAACTATTAAAAAGATGAAATAGTGCTTTTTTGACAAAATGGATAGATTGTAAGGGGTTTATGCTAAGTGAAATAAGTCAGAAAGTGAAGGGCAGATACTAGATGATTTCAATTATTTATGAAATATAAATAACCAAAGAACTCATACTGACAAGGTACAACAATAATAATATTCTAAACTCTGTTGAAAATATACTGGTTACCAGAGAGAATGGGGAAGAAGAGGAGGGCCTGGGAGAAAAAGTCAACAGGGCATTGGTCATGATAGCACAGGTGGAGGGTAAGTGATGTATGTGCACATATAGAGGTGTGAAAATGTACTCTGAAAGTTACAGAGCTATGCAAAAAACTTAAAATTGATAAAAAGAAAACATCGTCCAAACTTCCATAACTGACAGGTTTAGGAACAAAGTAAAATGCTCTGATAGGGAGGAGAGAATTTGTGACTCAAGGACTCTGTGAAGAATCACATGGAACCAAGATGTTGGTCCTTTTAGAATACTATCATTGAACCCTTCTATAGAAAGTTCATAGAATATAGGAAAGAGAAAGAGAGGAAAAATAAAATTGGAGCAGCTAACTATTGTTCTCTATACCTAGCAGGAGCAACATATAGTCTCAGATCTAGCTACAGATTTTTATATGGCAGTGTAACTTCCCTGACCTTTATATTTTCAAATCCTCTTCTCTAGTTCTGGGTGAGAACACAAGAAAGCAATAGCAATAAAGATATTGTTTATAAATGCCAATATGTAATAAGTTCAAAAAAAAAAAAAAGCAAAATGCATATCTGCTAAGTTTGGATTGAGCTTTAACCAGAAATAAAAATAGACTTTTCCTTAGCATCTAATCACTGTCTCAGTTGAGTCACTGAATGTTAGGTCAGTTGAGTCAAGATCAGTTTTAGAAATCCAACATTCAATTCCCAGTTGACTAGGCTCAACCCAACAAGGTGAATTTCAACAACAGAGCTACACATTTAAAAAATTTTGCTTGTGGTTTTCCCTCATTCTTAATGTCACTGAGAGTGATGGATCCCTTTCAAAGAAATTAAGAGGTTGAAGGGTCACATTGCCCACAACAAGATGACATTGCTGCCTCTGTTTCAGAAGTGAGACAACTGAATGCTTTTGTGGCATGTTTTAAACACATTCTGATTACACCTAAAAGGAGCAACGATTGACATTGTTTCCTAAAGTGATATAAAAGCAAAGGCAAGATGTTTCTGTCTTCAAATATTATTTTATCTGGCAGTAGAGAAAATAGTTCAGAATGATGGGTCCTTTCTGATTCCAAGAAATCTCTGAGTTAGCAATTACTATGAATAAAACAATTAAAAGTAGATTATACCAGGAAGATCTGTATGACTAAGAAAAACATATTCAAGTGAAGAAATGAAGAGCATTTCATGAAGGAAGTGACATTTGAAATAGGACAGAGTGGGATGAAGTTTACAGACTATGAGTCATATAACTGGTTTTACATAACCTAATTCAATGTCTTCATCAGCACTGATACCTACATTTTGACAAGTCAACAAACATGTGCCATCTCAAGGTTGTTCTATCATTTTTTCATTGAAACTTAATTTCTCCCATCTTAACTTTCATTGAGCTTCAACAACATTTTTGTCTGTCTTTTGCTTTGTGGTTTGTTGTTTGCTTCATTGTTTTCAGAATCCCTAGCCACTCTTTTACTTACTTCCTCTTTAAACTTGATGTAAAATCTCAAAGGATTCTGCTTACCTCATAGTATCTCATGGTACTTCATAAAGGATCAAAGATTAAAGGAAAAATTGTCCAGTCTATCTCTTTTTCCTACCTCACCTCTAGGCCTCACTGGCCTTCCCTGGGGACTCGGTGATCTACAGTTTCACTGGATCCATTCAGGAGGATAACCAAGGTCTGACTAGATGTATCTTTTAGGTTTGACACTTAGATGCACAAATGTGGTCTGAGATGCCTTTTCTGGTCTACAATCACAGAATGCCCATACTCATTCTCACTCTAAATGCCTCCCAGTCAACCAGCCTTGTCAACAATATCTTCCCACAAACTGAGAAGATGTGGGACTTCAAACTGCTGTCACCAGACTTTAAAGAATTTTGGGAGACTCTTAAGTTCAACTGTAAGCATTTTCATAAGCCACTGCTGTGGTGCTGCCACAGTACAAAGCAATTACACTTAAACAAAAGGCTGTGTTTTTCCCCCTCTTTTCTCCCCCTCTCCTCCCTACCCTCATCTCTCCTTCCTTTGCTCCCTTTGCTCTCCTTCCTTCTTTGCTTTCTCCCTCTTCCCTCTCCACCTCTCCCTTTCCCTTTCATTTCCTCTCCTTTCCTCTCTCTTCTCTCTTGCCCTCTAATTTGAACAATCCTAGAGTCTAGAATAATGTGGGATTCTTGGACATGTGCAGAGTCAAGACAAGGAGTAGTAACAACTTCCCATTCCAGTTAAATTTCACCTCAAATTGGGCAGAGTTGCAATATGTTGACTTTTGAACAATGGTTATCTTTTCTAAATGCCACTCTTACTGTGATTCTTAAACATGGCTTGTTTCACTGCTGGGTATCCCCATTTTCCTGTTCCACTTAGTCCTGGTTCTCTCAGTTTTACTTGAGACAGAAACCAACATACGTCCTCTCCTGTTATCTTTGTCTAGTCCTCCCCTGCACCAGCTGTATCAGGTCAAGAGAAGGATGGAAGACAGGAGAAGACAGTCATCATTCCCCTGGATGCTGTACTGTCCTCAGACCCTGTCTGTCTAATGTTATATCCCCCATGTCTGGTATGGAGACAGAGACACACAAAAATAAATATTTCTTCAGTAAATGCATAAGAAAATAGATGATATTTTAATATTTTAATTGCATTAAAAAATAAAAACATAATAAATAAAAGTGCAAAAGATAAAGTGCTCCACCAGGTTTCAGATGACAGATATTTGAGGTTTGAACCACTAACTGTCAGTTTTGGGAATGAAGACTTGCTGAGACTTAGTTATTAGACTTTCTGCCTGAAATTCTGGGACTTACTACTTCTTTTTAACCACCTACAGACAGAGTCAATGAGAGGACTTTCAGGGATTCCCTGCTCTTCCCTGTCACCAAACTTCTCCCGATCATCACATCTTTCCTACTTGACTTTGAACTAGACTTTTAAAATGTCTTCAATATCTAAAGTTCAAGGACTTATTCTAGACAGAAAGAACAAGAACAGGGACAGTAACAGACCAAATAAGAAGATGGAGGGAGGAAGAGCAAGTGGTAGAGTCTGGCATAAGTTTAGATTTAGACCACATTGAAGAGTCAGGAATACAGTCTATTCAACATACAAGGAGGAGCCATTAAATCGCTTAGGCTTGTGAGTAATGGAACTGAACCAAGTCTAGGAAAAACCTAATGATCTGAAACAGTCCTCTGTAGGAGTTCAGAATAGATGTGACTTTGGGGGAAAAATCATAATTTACAGACATAATATATGGACAAAGTGGCACAGCATCCTAGAAAAATGTCCCTTTCCCCAAACAAGAGCCAATAACTTCTATCCAAAAGACCATAGAGCACTCTCTAGTAAAATTGGTTATTTGTATCATGAGGACATAGAAATAAGCCTAAGAAGTAAAGAACACATCCAGAGCATTTTCTGTGAGAATATTAAGTGTAGCTCATTCACCAATTGCCTCACACCACATTCATTCCAGGATGCTCGCAGGGCTTGGCTCTGCCAGCCTGGCGTGACTTCCTAGTGGCAGCAGCTGAGATGTGCTTTAAAAATAGTTTTTCTATAATTGGATTCAAAATCAATTAAAATCCCATTAGATGTATAATTGTAGTGATACAAATCATAAAATGGTATCTTTTAAACTAAGCTTAAGAAAAAAAAAAAACGGTGAGTGCTTACATAATTCACACTCTGCTGAATAGACTTCATCATGCTTTTCAGCCTCCATTTGCCCAGAGATAGGTAGGTGCTTCAATTACAGAAGAAAGGACAATAAGAAGAGACTGTCAAATGCAGATGTGGACACCAAAAAAAATACATATCCCTCTTGGTTCTCTTCTGAGAGAATCAGAGCTCTGCCGGTAGCCCTAAGTGGCTTCACATAGATTCTGCACCTTTTTGTACCCAAGTCTAGAGACTCAGAATCTGCAGGTAATAAGCTACTGAGGGTTGGGATGGGGGTGTCTTTCTAGAAATGAAATTGGAGGGATGTTAACTTTGCTAAGTGCTTAGGAAAGTAACTTTGGAAGAAAAAGTTTGTTCTCAATTCATGTTTTTAACTAAGAATAATGTTAAGATTTTGAAGATTATATGCACAGATACATAATTGTATAAAAAGTTGAACACATTTTCCTGTACCAGGGGCATCCTTTGCTTCTGAGTGGTAAGAATTAAATGAGACAATTACATATAAAGTGTTTAACCAAGGCAATTACATTGAAAGCACTTAGAGTGACCATCATATATAGTTGGCTTATTAAATGTTAGTTAATATCATCATTATCTAGGTTGTTAGGCCAATTGGTTTCCTTAACCAGATAGGCATAATCTTTGTGCATTGGTCAATATATTTCAATATAGTTTGGTAGAATTTTGCTTTCAATGTAGAGCAGGGAAATGACAATATAATGTACATTCATTATTTAAAGAAATTTTAAATGTTGGAAAGGCACTGGGAAACATGAACTTTCCTGAAGCAGAGAATCTTCATAGAAGGAATATAATAGCACAAAGAAAAGGAAATTTGGGGGAGGAGGGAATGGTAGAAAAATACTCCTGGGTAAAAGTAAATTCCAATGTCCAGTCATTGCCTCCTCAGTCTTGCTTTTAAAAATCACATTAATAGAAGAGCTTTTTAATAAAAAACAAAACTGTCAAAAAGAGTAGACATATTAATTTTTTAATTGATCCTTGAAATGAGGGCCTCCATAAAAAATGAAGCCCATAATTTGTCTTTTATCTGCTTGGGGGTCACATGATCATATTCTGTTCAGCAACCTATTGACTCTTTCAACCTTGTCTCTTGAAACCTTTCTGAACATAGGAGCTGATTCTGCAGGTTTTATATTTATAATGATTAATTAATTCTGCACCAAGCAATGTTCTTGACTGCAAGAACAAAATCCACTTTAGAAAGCCTAAATGACAGCTTGCCTAAAATAATTAACACCCATACTGATAGAATTGAAATGTTCTTGCTCTACACAGGCAGATTGCAGCCATTTAATTACTAGTATTTCTAATTGTTCTAGAATTATAATAAAAGTAAGTAGAATTTTAGAAAGCACTGGTGTCATTAAAAGAAAAAAGAACAAGCAAGGATTACAAAATAAGGAAATAATATTTAAGTTTGGATATACCTAAGTTATCGTATGCAGTGCAGGCAGAGACATGGATTTTGGTTGGTTGAACTAAGAATATAAGCATAGAACTTATTATAGCATAGATGTGGAAGCGTGATCTGCAAACACCCTTGAAGCAGTCTGGAATAATCATGCACTCCAGTGAAGTATTATGTCACCATGGCTCCTGGGTGTCAGAGGTTTAGTATTTTCTTGAAACTCCTTGGCCCTTTCTGTCAACTTTCACTATTATCTAGTTCATTGTGGTACTTAAAAATCTCCAAATTTAAGAGTCCTGACATCTGGTTCATGGGACACAAGTAAATAAAAGAGACAGAAGCCTGTGATATTGTCTCTTGCTTTTCCCCATGAATTTCTGAGTAGAGTTCATAAAATTAACTTACAAGTGGAGGCTTTCAACCAAAGCAAACTCAGCATAGTGCCTGTCAGATTATGTGTTAAAAAGTGACAGCTTTGCTGATAAAAGACTTTGATGACATCCTCATGATTCTCATTTTCCCATACCCCTGTTTTGTGCTCCCTAAATATCTAGTAAATGAATTCTAAATATCTCCTTCTGTGCCATGTAAATTTCTAACTACCTTTTTAAAGTTTTGTTTATCAAAAGATAAAAAGTTTCAAGTTCCTATTTTGAGTGAAGAAATCATTTTTTTTCCTTAATGGCAAAATAATCAGTCCCTACTGCTTTTTTGTAGATTGAGCAAAAGTAATCCAAAATTTCAGACAGGATTTATACTTAAAGTCTTTGATGAACTTTTCCCATTTTGCCATACTATGACCATCTTTCTGTGACTACCAGTTCCAATGCTTTCCACAGCTCCGTGAACCATTCAAACTGATAGAGCAATTCTCCAAATCTATACTATCCAACAAGCTAGCCACTAGACATTTGTGGATAGATTTCAAGCACCTAAAATGTGACTGGTTCCAACTGTGTGGATTGTCATTATAAAATATTGCCAGATTTCAAAGACTAAGCACAAGGGGACATGTAAAACAGTTCATTAGTCAATTTTTATTGATTACCTATTTAATTAAAAGCATTTTGTACATATTGGGGCCAATAAAATATGGTATTAAAATTAATTTCAGCAGTCCTTTTTACTTTTTTCAACACAGCTACTAGAGAATTTTTGATCATATATGTGTCCTATATTTTTGGCTCATGTTATACTTCCATCAGAGGGTTGGTCCCTAGAGCACTCTACATTTAGCTTACAAAATGCTCATCTATATGTTTTTCGTATAGAAAAAAGTAAACTTCAAACACTGTGAATTATATATTGGATACTCTTTTATGAATTTCCTTTAGCTCAGGTTTATTGTAAACAATAAATGAGTAAACTATAAAAACCAAAGAGCTGGAAACAATCTTCAATGTGTCTTCAATGTGTCAGGAGAAAGAGTATGGAGACATATGTGCAGAACAGAATCTTTGAATATGTTTCTTGTCGCAGCATGCTTGAGAGTCAGGTAACCTCTAGTCTCAGCTTCTCACCCATAAAGTGACCCAAGATTGTCAAGCTATGTTTGACTTCACAGCGCACAGAGAGTAGAGGCAATCATCAGACATTGTCAATACAAGTTATTTGTCTTCTTTTTCTGTCCATCATTTACCACTTGCCAGATTCCAGAGGATGTTCAGAGAATTTCAGATACACTTTAATTCTCATTGCCATCACCACCACCCTTCCCATCATGAATAGTGACTAAAGCTTACAGAAATTTGCCCAGAATGGCCAATTTGTGTCATTTGAATAAATGATGGGAAAATCGAAGACCAGAGAGTCTAGCCAAACTCACACAACTAGCTGAGAAAGAACTGAGTGTCAAGGCCATTGATCCCACAACACAGAGTTGTCTGTACCCTCTGCTTTCGCCTCTTTCTTCTCATCTTCTTTCCATTCCTATATTTTCCTTCTTTTCTTTGTTCCAGACTATTCTTTCTTCCTTTACATACCCTTTTCCTTTATTGTTCTTTCCCTATTGACTTTTAAGATGTCAGTTTCTCTAAGTATTGGCTAGAACATGGTCTAGTCTAGTCCTACACATTTTGCAAGTATGGACACTTCATTCCAAAGAGAATCTTTGTCGGTGTTGATTTTGTTTGTAACATAGCTTAATGGTCTACATCCAATCTAGCATTCTCTATATTAGATTCATCTCTACCCCAAAATAGTAATCATTGATAAACAGTTAAAGATCTCATGTCAAATATACCACTCCATTTTAAAAAATAATTCAGGGAAAGCAAAATTATAATAAAATATTGGTAGTTAAATTCCATTATTAATTTATTCACCCACATCTATGTCACTTGACCTTGTTTTAAATTATCCCATGTCCCCAGATTCCATCTTTCCTTGCCTCCACATGCCCATGAAGATAGAGCCACCAAGTCTGTCTCTCCATGCCCAACCTTTCAAGATCTAATTGGAGACTACATGCTTAGTTTTTGCACTGAAAATCCTGCCTGCAAATGTTGTATAAATCCAAACAGATATATCAAGTTGTTGGGATGATTTCTCAATTGTACCTATATCATCCACAGACCTGAACCTTCCCTGCTTGTCAGATGTCCTTGGTATACTCAATCACTGGAGTTTTACCATTTTAAAAATCACTCTGGGAAAGCATGCAAAGCTGTATGAAACCCTCTTAGTACTTCTGACCCAACCTTACTAAGCACTTTTCTGTACACCTTTAACCATTCTCTCCAAACTCAGGCATATCACTTCGGTTTATACACCCTCAGCATTGAACTGATGTATACCACAGGGTAACTATGTGAAAAATGCCATCTCAAGCAAAGTATTTTCAGTCACAGAAAATATTGCAGACTCCTGCTTGGGGTCATTTTACACATGAACTCCCCTCCTTCCCCCATCATTACTTACATTCTACAGTCAAGTTGCTGCTATTAGATCTAAAGAAGGAACAGGAATGAGCATATTTATGCCATGTCTTCAGTAGGCCAGTGAGAAATGAAAGAATTTTTAGACCAGGCTCCCACAGTATTTATGAAAATACTGTTAATTTGTAGGAACCACAGTTAAACATTGACAGCTCCTCAATCTCTCAGGCTGCTTACCCATCCTTCTGATCCTTATCTCTAATAAGGGATTTTCAATCTATCCCATCTAGTGGGCCATTTATTCTTAGGTGAGTTAGATATATTTTCCAATTGTGCTTTCTGGTGAGTTGAGTGAGCAGAAAAGAATCACCAACATCAGTATCTTCTAAGAACATCAATGAAGAATACGCTACACCCAACAGGGTCTGGGCATCATATAAAACCAGATCTACGAGCTTAAATACATGTTCCCGTTGTGAATGCTTGGGGTCTTCCAGTATGCTCTGTGAGGAACATACCACTCAGTTATAAAAGATAAGAAATAATGGATTTTAAACAACACTGATTTCTGCATTCTCTATTCTTGTAGCAAATACATAGAAAGATTTTAAGTACTTTCCTAACAGAGCATGTTTTCAAAACTAGTGTTGACTGCCATTTTACTTCAAGACTGATCCATAAATTGAACTTGAAATACAACTTGGAGCCTGTCTGTAGATTCTACCTCTTACATCAATCAAACAATCGTGCTGGGATGCAGATTTCTGAGGGATTTGAAGGGGCTTCCCAGAAAATAAATATTATGCTATACATCTGGCATATCATTTTGTATAATGTAGAACAAATGGTTTAATTAAAAGGAAAGAAATCACTATTTCCCCAATAATCATATACCAGGCTGAGTATGAATGTACTCCCTTTCAGAGTAATTGCTCTTGAATGCACTTGAACCTTACCCACTTGTGCATAAAGTTCTAGCAATTTCCCTCATCTCCCTTAATTCTTCTCTGTTATTTCTAGAAGTCACTACTGTATATAATGTGAAGGATCTTCTTGTTTCATAGTCACCAGCCGGTTGAAATTCTATTCTTCCAGGAGATTCTCTCACAGTAATTGCCTCCAGGGTCTTTAGCCAATATAACTATATTCACCTGATGGTCTGAGACAAGGCACCCATCTTCCCTGATTGTAAATCAAAGGAGGGAGTTGGAGGAGATAAGGAACTGAGAGTCTGAGGAGAGATGGGGGGAGGTTAAATTTGTAAAGGCACAATGGAATGGTCCCATGGAAGGGCTCTGTGATACCTCACTATCACAGAGAGGCAAAGGCAAAGGCCATTTTCACAGAAAAATGAAGAGAAGCTCCATGTCTTCTTCCCCCTTATCCCAAGGGCTGTCCACACAAATGGACTTTGAAATAGTACTGCTCGGTTCCACATGCATCCCAGAATCTCTTATAAATCAACGAAAATTAGTCCAAGAAGGTGAATATATTGGGCACCAGAGAGCTTTTCCTCTGCCGTTCTTCACCCCATCCCTCCCTCCTCTTACACAAAATCAGCTTATGAAAAATAGATTTCTGCCATCTGAACCACCAAATATAGCCAGGCAGGGCTCCTGTAAACAGAACAATAATACCTAAGACTTCTAGAATGTCTACCTTCAACCAGATTCTAGGTGCCCAATGGTTTCAGATCCTGACTGTCACGTCTAGCTGTGTGGCTTTAGACAATTTTCTACACTCTAAGCGTCAGTCTCTTCAGATGTAAAATAGGAATAATAATAATAATAGCAATATAAATAAAGTCAATAAGATAGGCCAGGCATAGAGGCACGTGCCTATAAGTAGCAGCCTAGGAAGCCTCGGCGGGAACCAGGGATTGCAGTTGGATCCCACCCGGGGCAACATAGCGAGACCCAGTTCCAAAAATTAGCTGGGTATGGTGGTGCGTGCCTGTAATCCCAACTCCCTGGGAAGCAAAAAGGCTGGGGATTGCTTGAGTCTGTGGTACCCTGAGCAACATGAGCCTGTGGATCCTTGGGCAAAAATAGGAGACAGGAGACCTCGTTTCAAAAAAAAAAAAAAAAGACCTGTGACTTAGTGTTGCTCTGAGAACTAAAGGATTCAGACATCAGACTTAAAGTTCTTAGAATAGAGCCAGCCACTTAATAAGGATGGCATCGCTTTTTCAGTTTTCACTAATTCTCCCAACAACCCCCAAAAGACTAATTTAATTCTCAATTAGCAGATGAGGAAACCACAGAGAAGTAATATAATATCCAAAGTAACCCAACTAGTAAGAAATAAATCTGGGAATCAAAGCCAACGATTCTGGAACAATGGCCTAGACCTTAACCTGCACCTTGTCCTGTGAAACAAAATTCCCGTCTGCAGATGGCCTATCAAGATTCTTGTAAAACACCTGTTTGATGTTTCCACCTGATCAATCTCCAGTTTTTTTTCATAAGAAAGGCATCATAAGGACATAAGATTAGTCAGCAAAGATCTCACATATACCAAAGTCTCCATCAGTGCCCTCTCAAAAATGCCTTCTCTTCAAAGCTTTGATGATTAATGTTTAACCCACTAGCGCTACATCCTTTCAAAATTTGTAATCACCAGATTTCTCTGATTTAGCTTGATTTTTTTTTGCTTTGTTTTATTATCCTCCAGTATTAACCCTGTCTTCCCGTTCTACTTCCCCCTGCAACTGGGCACCCACCCTTAACTTTCTCCTTTGCTTCTTATTCCATCTAAAAATCTGTAACCAAAACTCTGAAGCAAAAAACTTGGGCAGTGCAGTCTGCCCCCTAGTGGTAATGTAGGGAATAGCCTAAAATTGCCTGGGTTAGGGATGAACGGTTTTTGTTGTTGTTGTTGTTGTTGTTGTTGTTGTTGTTGTTGTTGTTGTTGTTGTTGTTGTTGTTGTTGTTGTTGTTTTAGTAGTAACCTACTAACTCCGCTAAAGTTATTATTACAAGAAGCAAATGGACGTGGAATAGCAAACGATGAGATGAATCTGGCATTTTATAGCCTTTATAAGCTTAAGTATCCCCATCACCTAAAGGATGAATAGAATCAACAAAACGGAGTGAGGGGGAGTGGCAAGAAAATCCAAATTTACAGAATGCAAAGACGTTGATGGAAAATTCATACTAGGAAGGGAGAGATGGAGAATAAAGAAAGGTCGGTGAAGCTGAAATGCAAGAAGGAAAGGCAGGGCTGGTGCTTGGATTGAAGTTGAGGGTTGCTTTTGTTTACTTACTTACTTTTTTGGTTTGCTGTTTGTTGTTCTGTTTTGGAACAACAAGAGCAAGGAAAAACAAAGTTTTTTAATCAGATCAGACCAAATTTTCAGTAGATCCTTCAACTCTTATCTAATCATGTCAAGTTAGTGGTAAAAACCATTGGCTACCTAGTGGTTTTGTTTTCCCCATTAACATATATCACATTCCAGGACATGGACAAGGCTAAGCCAATAGCAACAGAGAAACACTCTCAAGAGAGGGAGTAAGAGATATGCTTTAATTAGGAATCAAGAGAAAGTTGTAATTTGGCATGTCCTCCTGGAGAGTTGTCTGCTTCACCTTTCTGAAAATATCTGAAGTTACTTTTCAGCATTTTAGTAATTCCTTGGTAAACATGTCCTCTATTAAAGGAAAAACAATAAACAATTCCTTGTAGTTTAGTGCATTAGCTATTCATTTACCTACTCAAGAGGAGTCACAAGGAAGCTTAGGACTTAAGGTTGCTAAATCAATCAGGTCCTTTCTTTTAGGACTTTTCCTGTGAAACCTTTCTGGCTGGGACCTGCCTCTTTTCTTTTCCCCTGCAGTGATTGATGTCATTCCTCCTAAGATCACAGTCAAAACTTATCTAACATGGTCAAAAGAGAAACTCCCTAATATCACCTCATACCAGTGAAAGTCACAGGTATTAAAAAGATTCCCAACAACAAGTGCTGTAGAGGATGAGGATAAAAAGGAAAACTTTATACAGTTGATGAGAATGTGAATTGGTAAAAGCATCATGGGACACTATCAAGATTTATCTTAAAAAATAAATATGTAAACACTGTACAAATTAGCATATATCCACAGAAAATGAAACCATTGTCAGCAACAACAACAACATAAACATATGTTCCACTATATTCACGACAGTGTATTTACAATAACTAGAACATGAAAGCATCCTAAAGTTCCTTCGATGGATCAATCAATTAAATCAAGATATGATAAATGGAGACATATTGCCATAAGAAAGGATGAAATGCAGCCATTTCTGACAAAATGGAGATAATTATGTGTAGCAAGTTAGTCAGAATGATAAAAGCAAATACTGGACATTTACATATGAGGCAATTCAATAACATAAAACACTTTCATAAACAGTGGATATAAACATCACTGGGGCTCTAAAATTAAGGGGTTGTGAGGGAAAGATATAAGGAAGCAAAAGAGGTAGTGGTGGGCTCAAAAAAAAGGGGAAAATATTCCTTAAAATAAATTGATGCTAAGGGAGGAAAAGAGAGAAAAATTCCCTGGTCCCCCCTTCAGCTTGCTGGTGTTCTGTGGCAATGAATGAAGAGATTGATCTAATGTACCTACAAAACCCCTGAAGCTGGTGGAGAGAAATAAAGGAGTTTCTGTCTCCCTCAAAGCTTTCAGAAAAAAACAGCCCTCTTATCACTATAAATTTGAACTGCTGATCTACAGAACTTTGAGACAATTAGAAATGTGGTTTTTATTACACCTAAAACAAATGAATACAGATTTGGTCTCAGTCTTCCATATCTAAGGAAACATCATCACTGTTTAAAAAACAAATAAAGGTCAGAAACATAAAAAACTTTTTTGATTTGTCAGTTTTCTTCACCTTGCCCATCCCCATATTTGAATCATCAAAAAAATAGATTGTGTTGTTCCCTGCCCTCCATTTTCACATTTCATTACCAATAAATTGTGTTGTTCCCTGCCCTCCATTTTCACAACCATCCACCAACCTACATCTGCACAACTTCTTGCCAGAAGTATCAGAAATGATTGTTACTCTTCTAGTTGTCTATAGCTTTTCACTGACTTTGATCACAACTAAAATAAAATCCAACTGTCCCCAGTGGTGACCTGGTCTCACCTGCCTTTGTCATCTCTCTGGCCTCCTTTCTTATCTTCCTCACCCCCAGGTTTTATCACACTGACCACTTAAAAGTCATTAAGCGCAGTTCCACTTTAGGCCCTATGCACTGGCTCTTCAGTTTCTGTCCGGAATGTTCTTCAAATATGTACTTGTATGACTGGTTTCTTTTCACCTTTCGGAGCTCAGTTCAAATGTCAAACTATCTCTGAGGCACTCTGACCACCTAGTCTGAAGTAACCCTTTAGTCCCTCTCAGTCATGCAGCCATTTTATTTCTGCTTTATATGTTCTATATTTGCTATTTTATTTCTGATAAATTGAAAATATTGATTGAAGCCCTACTTTGTGCTGAAACTCTTCCAGGTACTACTGAATGCAATGTTGAAATTAGTCTTTGTTCTCAAGAAGTTTACATTCCAGTGAAATAAAAATGATAAGTCATTCATCCCTAAGAGAGATGTCTACTTTATTCACTTTTTAATTATCTGTCTACCCTACTTTCTCCTATGCCTGCCTTCAACCACACACACACACACACACACACACACACACACTACACACTAGAATATAAACCATAACATATCAGAACACATGCCTGCCTTATTAATCTCCATATCTCCAGTGCCTTAAATAGAACTTGGAACATTTTTATTTGGATAGAAAATACTGGGTAGGAAAAGAAGAGGGTGGAGAATGAATTATATTTTACCTTACAACATAGCAATACAAACTTAAATGTCAGTCAAGCCAATTTGTTTATCCCAGTCTCAGTGAACTCATTGGTTAATATGAGACCATCTACCTTCAGGGTTAATATGTGCATAAAAGACAATTTTGTATTTTGTGCAGTGTCTCACACATAGAGCATGCAAAATGAATGCTAACAAATTAAAATTTATGAAAGTAATTAGCAGGCCATTTTTGAAACCTAAGATTATATCTGAGTTCACAGGTAAATTTTCCTTTAACTAGTACCTTAATTCTTCACATAGCTTCCATTCCTCTGTACTCCTATACAATCTTTCTTGCAGGATTTGTGTTTGTTTTTTTTATTTAAATCATAGATATTTGACAGAATGCATCTGCAATAAGCAAGATTCACATATTTCATAAAGTACTACATATATGACTATATTAATTAAGTATTTCTGTTGGTTATAGGCCATCTCTTCAAACCCATTGCAACCCTCTTGGGGAAAGGAAGCCATTCACACCCATCTTTTAGTTACCATAGAAACCACTCATTACTGCCACATAAAACCAATTCTTATCAATTCTGAGTAACGCATAGATCCTGAATCATGAAATGCGAGTCTATTGAGTTAGACTGATGTTGATAGATAGCCTGTCAGATAGACCTCAAAGTCCCCTACGTCCTAATATTCTTGAATTTATATAATCTCCTCCTTTTGAGGGTTGGTTGGACCTACAGTCTCCCTTCTAAAGAACAGAATGTCTCAAAAGTGATGGCATGTCACTCCTAATACTAGATTGTAAAAAGACATTGTCCATCTTTCTCTCACATCCTTCCTCCCCTCCCATCACTTCTGCATAAGCTGCCATTTTGGATAACCCTAAGGGGAGGTTCACAGGGCATGAACCTGATGTTTCCAGTCAACATCCAGCTGGTGCCTAAGATCTCTTCGCAGTCATGTGAGTGAATTTGATTATAGATACTCTGCCAACAGCCAAGTAAGTGGGTCCTCCCCAAGATGAGTCTTGAGACAACAAATCCAAAAGGTACCGTGTGGTAGACCCTGACTCAGGAGGATCCAACGAATTCATTCTTAGATTCTTAGCCCACCAAAACTCTGAGAAAGTTAATGAATGTTGTTTTAACCACTAAGTTTGGGAATCTCTTGTTTCAAAACAATACACTGATGTAGGGTACTTGGTTGTTGTTTAATAAGTACTATTGAATAATTAAATGAATAGCTTCTGGATTTTTACTGACATTAAGACATGAAATTGGAAATTTATAAAAATAACTTCTTTTAGTTTATTCTTCATTTTGAAATTACAGAAGAATAAGAGTAGAAATCAATGACTAATGAATTCACAATTTTTTTATGATACCATGTGCCAAAAGGTAAATGAATTACAGACCCTTATTCTGAAATGGATATTTCAACATAGAAGTCTCTTATGCGTTTGCAGCACTTGTAGAAGTCTCACATAATGTTCTCCATGTAGAGAATTATGAGTGAAAGAGAACTGGACACATCTAATTATTTAAGAGTATTAAATCAGACAAACCTATATCTAAGTTTCTACTGCCCACTAGCTAATGAAGACACCTGGAGGAAATAAAGAAATGTCTCCAAATCCTCAGTTAATAAAATATTTGTCATGATCACTACTTACCTTGTTAAGGATTTGTGTGGGTCAACTCCAAATTTCAACATTACCAATCCAAAGAACTCAAAAAAAAAAAATTATGGTCTCATTTGTCATAAACAACAATAAGATCATCAAACAGGAAAAATACAGACAATGTCAATCACAGGAGCCCCACCAGGACCCAAGTGACCCATATTGGAAGAATGGATCCATAGAGGCAGGAAGCACTGCCTAAGCAAAACTCTAATCAAACCTCTGAAATCTAGTAAGGTCAGCTTAGGTCTCAAACTTTCTCTGCATTTTTTTCAAACATGGAAATAGGAGTCATACGTTGAGAAAAACAAGGCTAAAATATGAGCTTGTGAAATAGATGAAACAATTAGGAAACTTGTATACCTAAGAAATGGCTTCAGATGAAATGGAAATAAAGAATATATAACCGCAAAAGACTTCAAAAATTCAGATATTCTTACAATAACCTAGTAAAAGGCAAATCAGTGTGACATTTTTTACAAAATGTGTGTTATTAAATCTCTCGGTACTTTCTTACCTTTAATTTACAAATAAGTTTAACATTTATGAAAATTTAGTTACTCAGTCTTTCCTAGACTAAATGAAAAGGATTCTATCATCAGACAAGTCACTGATACAATACAATCTGACAGAAATGATAAATGACAAAAAAAATCAAAACAAATGCTTTTTAGAAAGTAAGAGTAATTTAAAGCTATTTAATGAAGAGGGAGGAGATTCTATATTTCACACTATCATTAATGTATGTGGCACCGATTTATAAAAGTGCATACATAGTATTCTGATCAAATTGAATCTTCCCAAGATGCTAAAGTTATATTTCATACTTTATCTTCTAATCTTGGGAGTATTGCATAACGTTAAAAATAATGCTATTTGGCATTAAAATTATATATAACGTTACATTTTTTCATCTATTCAATTCAAGTATATTCCTCTAACTCAGTGACACAGGTAAATAAAATATTAAATAAATGCATGTATACAGGACCTTTAACGTACCACTGAGTGACCCTATGCAGTATGAAGTGGACAGTATGACCTCTGATGTTGACATCCAGAAAGACAAACATGCCTTTGCTTCTTGGTCTCTTGAAAGCATCCAACAGAGGGTCAGTGAGCATTTAACCACTTGAAAAAGCTGGGCCAAACTTTAGTGCCTAGATTTTTACTTCTAGGTGTAGTCACAGGAAATGTGCATGTCACAGATGACCAAATTTGCAAAATCATACTATACTTTCCTAGTATAGACAGAGTCCCTCAGTCAATTTGTCCTGTGTGTCAACTGTCTCATTTGCAATCTTATAGCCAAGAGGTACTCAGTATTTTTCTGCCAAGTGCTTCTCTGAGGGCCTTATATTGTGTGGACACGTTCTGTGCAAGATATTCTCTGCTCTGCTTGTTCCTATACATTCACTCTTCACTCTGCTTGGGGACCCGGGAGACTGACTTTTAAAGCTTCAAATAGACTTTCTCTAGACAAGAAAGAGACAACTGTGAGAGACAATTGTGGAGATCAGTGAGTAGAAGAGGAAGATTGACATTTTACTCCCTTAATTTCCTTTGTGCTGGACCAATTTTAGAGGTGAATTATTTTCTTTATTTCCTCCTTCAGTCCAATCTTCCTGCCTTTTTTTTGCCTTTCTTTTCCTCCCTCCTCTTTCCTTTCCTTCCTCCCTGCTTTCCCTTCCTTCTTTTTTTTCCCTCCCCTACTCCCTCTTCCCTTCCCTCCTACATTCCTTCCTTCCTCCTTATCTCCCTTCTTTGTTCTTTTCTTCCTTTGACTCCTTCCCTTTCACCCTCTTTTTTTTTTTTTTTTTTTTGCCTTTCTGCATTCCCACTTCCAATTTCTTTCACCCCTCTATTCTTTATTCCTTCCTATCTTCCTCCCTCCTTCCCTCGGCCCTATTCTTTTTATCACCTTTAATTGCATATAGTAAAATCCCTTTTGTTTGTACTATTGGATGAGTTTTGACAAACGTATACACCTATATACCTACTATCACAATTAGGAGAAGAAAAAGTCTATAACCATAAAATATTATTTAGTTTCCCCCTGCAGTTAGTTCCCAGTCCAGTCAACCACCAATGTGATCTCCATCATTATAGATTAGTTTTACCTTGATTAGAATTTAATAGAATTGGAATTGTAGAGTATGGACTCTTGTTCAACATAATTTAGCTATGTTCAATCTATCAATAGCTTATTACGACTTTCTATTTTGTAGAATTCCACAGTAAGCCTATCACAATGAATACTGAGAGTAGCCACTGCCATACAATGTTCTCCTAAAACTGATCTTCTATCCAGTTCCACTCTTCATGTTGGCTTCCTTTCAGTCTGACTGCATCATTTTAAACGGATCCTCACCCTCTCTCCTGAAACTGTGTCATCCTTACTCTCTAATGTACACATCATCTCTTAAGAAATACAATATTAAAAGTATATATCAACCTTTTGTTCACTGACGAAATGAGCATGTTTACAGGCATCTTTCAAACATCCTTCATTATGCACCAGCGTGGTAATGAACAGTGGAAAGAAGAGCAATATGGTGAGTTGTGAAATAACAGATAGAAAAAAGGTAGGGGAAAAAAAGTCTGGAATCCTTGAATTTTTAAATCTTTGGTGGCCTCTTGATTATTTTAAGTACTCTCTTTCTTTAGATTTTTATAAATCATCCTCAGTGAATATTTAAGAAATGGGGGAAAAGTAAAGTAAAAGCTATTTATATTAAATCCACCTCCCTTAGCTAAACACAGTGTTTGTCTTCCCAATTCTTTTTTGTTTCCTGAGGACCCCTTTACAATAATTTTAATAAAATTAAATTCCTAGGGTAGCATTGTTTCCTGCCTTTTACACCTAACTATATATTACCAGCATTTTCATTGTCATGAAATACTATTTGAGACATGATTTTTAATGGCCATATAAATCTTACATTGTGTAACACATGTCTCCAACTACTTTCCTATTGTTCCTGATTCTTTGCTTCTAACAAGGCTCTAAATTTTGCAGAAAGCAAACCAAGTTTCATTTCACTCATTGTCCATTAGAAGGGTGTTCTTTGACATTTAGGGCCAGCCTACCTCCTAAATAGAATTTCAAATCAAGGGACTAAACAATTGAGAGAAAGGTGCTTGACAGCTAATTCAGGCATTTGGGGAATATTCACTAGGCCTAACAAGGAAAATAATGGGGTTCTCAGTTTCCACCTCTAGGTAACTTCTCAGGCCTGCCCTGCTAAGGTTCAATTAAGAGGAGAAAGATCAGGTAACTTCCTAGGAAGACCATAATTCCAGCAATAACAAATGTCAAATGTTGCCATTTTAGCTGCTCTGAGTGAAGGCCTTGTTATTTCTAGAGGTTTTAAGGCTAGTATTTGTCAATGGCAGTATCACTGACTTCTCAAAGTAATTAACTTTGTCTCCAAAAATAAACTTAATTGTTTAACCACCGGTGTATTAGGCACCATGGGAGGGATGAACCACTTTCTTTGGAAATAAATCTGATTCCTTCATTCTCTGGATTTATTTCTCCAGGAACCATGTTATTGTCTTGTAAAATGGCCCACCCCTCCCATTATCTCCTAAGTAGCAGTTAGGCTGGGGAGAAAACAGTTATATTGATATATGAAGTTGGAGGCAGATGTCAAGCTAATTGATCTGAGTAGGTTAAATGGGAGAAAATACTTCCAAGAATCAATAGAGTTGCTAATTCTGCTAATTGTTGGATAGTGTTTCTTTTTTAAGTGAGTGATTTTCCCAATTACTGTTTATCATGTTGATTTTTTTTTTACCCTGAGTTTATCAGTTTTAACTTTACTAATCCTCCTATGATAACAGATTCCAATGTGCCTTTGTCTCAGAGTTTTTATTGCCAACCTTGTGTCAGGTACTTATCTTCAATGTGCTGATCTTACAGTGCCAAATATAATATTTTTTACCTAGATAACTCCAACAGAGACAACATTCTGCCAATGATATTTAAACAAAAACAAGAAATCTCATTTAACTGGAGTAGATGATCCAAGAAATAGAAGTTGAAGCGTGTTTACATTGATCATGATTATGAGGGATCAGTTTCCCCAAAAGTGTCAGAAAGTGTTTTTTCAATATGTCCAAAGTATGCCTTTTCCTGTGTTACCTAAGTGTGTGGAACTAAGGTTATTGGGTCCTGTGGGCCTTAGGGAAACTATTACCATTACTTAGAAAATGCAGATTATTTTGAGGTAACTGCAATATACCTGGAGGCGGGGGATAAGCCCTTCTTATTTCAACACTTTCATTAAAGAAGCAACCACTGATCTCCTTATTTATGATCTAGAAGAATGTAGTTTCAGTGGTATCATCATGGAGTAGGTTTTGTTGGTGAATATATCCACTCTAGCTGAGAATCTCATCTTTTTACTTTCATAATAGCAATGAATTCATGTCCATTTTGTCAAATGAAGAGTCCTCCAACTCTCTGATGCTCCAAGTTCTTTAGCACATGATATATACCTGTGGTTTACCCCAGTTTACTTCAGAATTTACCACCATGTAAATTCTCTGTGTGTGAGAGAATAAGTTGATGTTTTCTTTGCTCAATCATCTGATGCTGCTTTGATTAGTTATCCAACCAGAGAAGAACCCAGAGAGGTAGAGGATTTTCCCAAGCTCCCTCCCCAACCATAACCAATAAATAAATTTAAGATTAATATCTTACTAATTAAAAGCTTGGGGGGAAATGCAGAGGGAGTGGTTAATGAGCTAATGTGCCACCCTTTTTGTTAATTTTGGGAAGGGGATCATTAGTATATATTGCTTACGAATGATTGAATGATTGTTTGTTGAAACATAATCAACAATGAATTTAAGAAGTGGGGAAGAAATGAGAAAACAAGAAGAGAGAATCTTCTTTCTGGAAGCTTTTCTATTCAATTATTTAAAAATATTAATAATGTAAGTACTAAGGTATAGAAGTTTAGAAAGAAGTTAGATAAAGCAGAATCCTAGGGGAGACAAAGGGAAAACAATCAAACAGACAAGAAAAATTTAGAACCAATGTTTAGCAAAATTGTAGCATAAAGCATGAGAAGGGGAAGGGGGGGAAATTGGAGGTGGGAGAAACACAAAAGCCTCAGATGATGGTTCATGGATGAAAAGGTGGTGGGAGAACCCTGGGGAAGATAAAGATGTGAAATAAAATAAATAATATAACAAATAATGAAAAAAGCAGAATCCTAGGATCTGATAATGCAAAGACTAAAAGATGTCTAGTGGAACAGTCTTCTACCACACAACCTTTTCCTAAATAAAATACTGACGGTTGAATAACAAATAATAATGCAAATACTGAGGCTCAAAAATGATAAAGCAGTATATATTCTATTGATATGCATGATGTTTTCTTGGAATAATACTTAGAAAGTTCTCTTTACTGTACCCTCACTCCCAAACCTGTTCACCAATGCCTGAAATTCTTTTAAGATGTGACTATTCCTTTCATTCCAAAATATGGAACACCCTGGGGACATACCCATCAACTCACGGTTCTGCTTCAATGATTTTACCCCCAAAATTTTTTCCAATAAGTTGGAAAAAAGGTTGAAATGCCTGATTTTAGAAGTGTACAAAACTCTGAACTCACAACTAGATAAAGCTCTGTCAATATGAACTCAAAAAAAAGAATAACTGGAAGCATCAGATACAAATATTTTACACCATAACTATATCCTGCTGGGTTTCCTGCTGCCCACTGTCTTTCTCTGGCCTCCTTCTTTCTTTCTGTGTAATGGTCCATGGTGTTGGCATTGCTTTTATGACTAAAATCAGCATCAGAATTGGAATTTCAAACCATTCCTGTCAGATTTTGGCTGCAATCTTTGGCAGACTCTCGTGCTGGAGTTTTCACTGTCATCGCAGGGTGGTAATGATAAACTTGAACCAAAAACATCAGCTGGTGTCTAAATTAGAATAGAGAACTTTTTAAGACCTTTCCCAAGGATGCTGGAGTTCTCTCGTTGAAAGAATTCAAATGTCAGGGAACCAACAAGTATCTGCCCTCAAAGTCTGTATTGTCATTATCATGATCTTCTCCTACTTCTTCTTCATCATCATCATCAAAACTATATTTGAATTGCCACCTGACCTTGAGCAATTTCAGTATGATCCTCCTGCTCAACTATAAAATGAAAATGTTGAACTTTGCCCTGCTCACCTTGTAGAGTAAGAAAACAGAAATTTGGGGAAATAAAAGTTACAAACATGCATAGGAAAAAATCAAAGGCATTAAGTGAATGTGAAGATAATCAGAATGATTCCAAGGTCATGAGCTCTTTGAAATCAGAACCCCACAGAGAATTGCAAGGAATACTGTTCACTGTGTAGATTTAAATATGGTTTGTGTGTGTGTAAGAGAAAAATAAGTCCAAAAAGAAAAAAATATATACAAACATGCAAACAAAAATAGAATGAAATTTATAAGCTACCATCAACAGGAAGTTAAATAGGCAAAATAATAATTTCAGAGAATACCTCGCCCTCCAGAGGGACTCTGGAATAGAGCAGAAACTTCAGGTGGGCTTTGAAGGAAAGACCAGGTGTGGCAAGGTATTGAAGAAGAAAGACGACAATTAAATATGAGACCAAATACACTTGGTAAATTTATTGAGATCTTATACTGTATCCAGATATGATGTATTGTTTAGTCTTTGTCAGACGTTGCCAGCTGAGACAGAACAGAACTCATGCTGTGAAATGAGAAATACTTCATTTCACTATCTTATCTGGCTTCAGAACACTGAAGACAGGACTGATATGATAGACATCTGGAGAGCAAAGAGCAGCTTTTCCATTCTCCCAATGTTTACCTTAAGAAACATTCCTTAAGAGTTACCAACAAATTTATGGGTAAATACCCTGTCCACCATTATCTCACAGGAACTAATATTTTACCCAATTTTATGGTATCCTAGCCATAAGCTTTCCCTAGTTAATTAGTCGTAAAACATTCTTTTGGCCACTTTTTTTCCCCTTGCCTAGATTCTATAAAAGGTAATTTACCTTAAAGTTGCTACCAGCCATGGTTCTGATAACCTGCAATCTTTGACTATGTCAATCTCATTCGTCCTTTCTCGCAACCCTGTGCCTGGGCTCTTTACAGTGTTCCCTAAAATTTTCTAAGGGATAAATCTAAGTATTAGTACATAACTTCTCAATAACGTATATTTCACAACCTGTGATTCAAAGAGTTGGAGGTGCCTAAGATTGCAAGCTCACATAATCATAGGAAGCCTGTGTGACTTACCCCAAACCATGTGCTCTCCACCACACTGAGAATGAAATATACACAGTTAACCATTTTACCCTTAAATAATGGGTCATCGTTGAGCATGCAAAAAGTCTTCATTTCTTACATGCTAATAAATATAGCTTTTTGGAGCCTGAACACTGAAAACACACACTTAATTGAGCCGTGTTATTTGCAGACTCTGAATCTGCAAATTTGCTTACTTACTAAAATATGTTGGTGCAGATCAATACTCACCGTGCATTCATGGTCATCTGCAGACTTGTGCAGAACAACAGAAAATTTGATCTTCTGACACTCATGCTCTCAGCTGAGACCTAAGAAGACCATGCTTTGCCTTCTTGCTCTAGCTTTCATTCTGTAAACAAATGGGTTTTTTCAGTACCTATTTTGTGCCTTGTTTTCTATATTTTTGTGATGGGGTGATTTAATTGTTTATAAATGTCCCCCAAGTATAGTGCTTATGTTCTTCCTAGTATTTCAAAGCACAAGAAGGTTAGGACATGACAAAATATTTGTGTTAGAGAAGCTTCGTTCAGGCATGGGTTATAGTGCTGCTGGCCAGAAGTTCAATGTTAATGAATTAACACTATATATTAAATAAGGCGCCTTTAAGCAGAAAAACTTATAAAACAATTATGTATTGATTGGTTGACAAAAATGTAATCAGAGTCTCATAAGAAACTACTGCTGCATTTTCCCTAGAGAAATGCTTCAGCATTCTCTAACTCAGTGCTTACAGTGAATTTGGAATACATAGCGACCAGTGTAATAAGAATCAACTCTATTTCCTTGAAGTCATATGTTTTGTATGCAATCTTCCTCACTGGTCACTTTCATCACAAATTAATTTATTAGTTTCATTAGATGAAACTAGAGGCAGGGTCAGAGTCAAGAATAGGATGGATAGCAAGTACTTTGAACTAAAAGGACGAGCATGAATATTATCACTATAATGGAGAAGATACTGGTCTGACCAGTTGAATATAGCTGGGTATCTGAGGTCCTGGATGTGAAACACTGTAAAAGAAAGCAAAGAGGGGGCTGGTGAGTGCAGACTGAGTGCTGCTCATCATTTTGTCTTTCAAAAAGGCAGCTATCTATGGCTGTGTTTGCAGTATCCATTGTGGTCAACAGCAATTGTGCAACATGTCTGCTCTCACTTGAAAAAACCTAGTTCACTTTCCAATTAGGCCTGGGCAACTCTGCAGAGTCACTTTCAGTATTGTCACTTGTGATTTTTCCATCTTTTTTTTTAATAATTTTTTTATTTATATATATTTCACATCATTTCAGTCCCTGGGGGTCACCCACCACCTCCCCTTCCCACCCGCTCCAGCTGGTCCCCATTCTCCCCTTGTGCAGTTTCATTTGGTTGACCATATATTAGTGAAACCATTTGGTTTCTGTCCCTTTCTATCTGACTTGTTTCTGCTAGAATGATTTCTTCTAGGTACATCCAGGTTTCCATAAATTCATCAAATTTGTCATTTTTAATTGATGAGTAATA
>PVHY01017035.1:0-32339 GCA_004024945.1 Uropsilus gracilis
GAGGGAGGGAGGGAGGGAGGGAGGGAGGAAGGAAGGAAGGAAGGGAGGAGCCAGCCCTGAGGGGTAGGGGCTGGGGAACCCTGAACAGATCCAGAGGGTGCTGGAGGCCACGCCCCCATGACAGGCTGTCCAGAGGGGCCTGAAGCCTGACCCACAAGCACTTTGGGGCAAGACAGTCTATGCAGATGCCAGCCCCAGGTGCCCATCTCTCCCAGGTGCCCATCCCTCACCCTTCTTCCAGCTCATTGTCAACCGGGCCCAACAGCTGACCCAAAGGTCTGAGGTGGACACGAGGTCCCCAAGATGCCCACCTCAGCCCCAGTTCTCTGCCTGGAAAATGGGAAGGCTCTGAAGACAGAAGGTTCTCCAAGAACTGGGGAGGATGCTGATGGCCACTTCCGAGGGTCAGCAGGAGGGGAGCTTCCAGAGGGCCGCCTATGGGATGGAGAGGGGGCAAGCCTAATTTCGCAGCGGGAAAGACAGGAGTTGCGTTCTGTGCTGAGCGGGGCTTTGCAGCTCGGTCTACCTGGAGAGTGACCAACTCCCTGTCTGCCTGGGACTGGGGGCTTTGCGGGGGATGGGGTGCAGGGCTCTCAGTGTTAGAACAGGTAAACCTGGGCAAACAGGAAGGACTTGGTCCTAGTCCTTGCTAGGTCGTGGGCCTGGGGAGCTGGTCATTTGTAAAATTCCAAGGGGGGTGTTGGAGGCTCTTAGCTCCAGCCTTGGTGTCCGGGCAGAGGGACAGCTGGTCAGGTCCAGGGTGAGAGGGGCCAAGTTTCATGTCCCCCAGATGCCTCCTCCCTCCACCCCTGATGCTGCCACGGGTGGCTTCTTAGCAGGGTTGGACACAGCTGGGGAAAGGTGACTAATTGCCACAGACCCACTCGAGGCCACTATGTCCTGTGAGCTTTGGTGATCATGCAGAGGCGGATCGTAAAGGTGACAGCTGCTAAAACCGCTAACCAGCCACTTACGAGTTCTGTGATGCCACAGGAATTCCATCTCCAGCCTCTGTGCCCCGCCTGCAAAGCCTCGTACAAATGACACCTCCTGGGACCCTGCTATGTGCCAGACTCTGCTTTGCATTTATTACCGCCTCTAACCCTCATTTCTAGAAAGGAAGGAACTGAGGCTTGAAGTGGCGTCACAGAGTATGTGGCAGAGCTGGGATGCAAATCCAGAGAACCAGGGAAAAGCCCTCAGAATAACCCCTCTGGGTTATTACTACATCACTGAAGGCATGCATTGAGCTGCCTGTAAGTTATTTCAAGGTATGCCTGACTCAGCGAAATGTGTCCTGTGGAGGTACACAGTTCATATGTAAATGAAAGATTGTGGTAGTGTGCCAATAAAACTTTATTTACAAAACAAAAAGCCGTGCATGGTGGCGCATGCCTGTAAGCAGCAGCTTAGGAAGCTGCGGTGGGGATCAGGGATTGCGGTTGGAGTCCCGCCAGGGGCACATAGCAAGACCTAGTTCCAAAAAAATATAGCTGGGCATGGTGGCGTGTGCCTGTAAACGGCAGCCTAGGAAGCCGCAGCTGGGGCCAGGAATCGCGGTTCAAGTCCTGCCGGGGGCACGTAGTGAGACCTAGTCCCAAAATAATAGCTGGGCATGGTGGCGCGTGCCTGTAATCCCAGCTACCGGAGAAGCTGAGGCTGGGGATGGCTTGAGTCCGTGGTACCCTGGGCAACGTGAGCCTGTGGTTCCACAGGCAAAAATAGCGAGACCCAGTCTCAAACGAAAAAAAGAGGCCCATATTTGCTCCAGAGATTGCAGTTTGCAACTAGAAAACACAAATCCTGCTGCACTGACTGGGTCCATGGCTTCCTTCATCTCAAGATTATAAAACCACAAAATAGTTCAGGGCACCCAGTGCCTGTGAGCTTCCAGAACTCCAAGTAAGCACAATTCTGCTATGACAGACAGCCTAGGAAAATACTTGCAAATGCCTTCCAAGATCAAAGCAAGGCTAGCTTATCCCAAAGCAACACAAAAGGGGAGTGGGGGAAACACATCCCATTCTCGGGAAAACTGCCCCTCCTGGAATGGGATGCAGGCGCTTGTCTCATTTGTGCTGAGTGTGCTCAGAGCGCTGGTAGGAAAAGCAGGGATGAGAAAGCGTGGGGCTTAAAGCTAGTGGTCAAGGGAAAAGCCACCTGTGGGGCTATTGCACAAGGTCAGGTAAGGAAAGACCTGGAAATAGGGGGAACCAGTCCTTGTTTTGAGCTTGCTGTGTGGCTTTAGAGAATTCACGTGGGTGCTTAGTGCCAAGAAATGCAAGGAAACAGTGAAGGTTGAGCTGCAGATGTAGGCAGAGGCCAGCCACCCTGCCGCTGACCCTAAGTCCACCTCTCCTAAAACCTAGAAGCAACACTTGCTTATAAACGTCAGGGGCCAGCCCTCGGTGTGCAGAGAAGCTCCTTCCCTGTGCCAAGTGCAGGAACTCTCCTGATATAGCACTCAATGGCTCCCCAGTACTTTGGGAAAAAAAAAGACTCAAGTCCCCAACATGGCCACATTCCCATGGATCCCCCTTCTCTTCCAGGCCCCTCTGTGCTGACTCCCTCTTTGAGCTCCTCTTGCTTCTTCCTGGCACAGGACCATGACACGTGTAGGTCCTTCTGCCTGGAGCACTCTACTGTAAAGAGCCAGGCCATGGGGGGACAAGGAAGGACAACAGGAGAGATTGACTCAGTCAGAGAGGCTGGGACTGAATGGCAGTCTGCACCATCCAGCAAGTTTATCGCCACCCACAGGTCTTATGTATTGGGTTTACAACTAGTCAAACAGAGGAACTAGTGGCTCAGGCAAAATCACATTAGGTAAAACATTAGTTCCTGTGGGATACCTGGGGGCAGGGGATGCGCTCATTAACTTGCTGTTGCGTCTTAAGGAAGGTCACTCAGGGTCACTACTGGAGGAACAGGCCCACTGCTGCCCACCGGAGGTCAATCATGCCATTCCGTCTTCAGTGTTCTGAAGACAGAGAAGAGCGACATGACGTTTTCTTCACTCACAGCATGAGCCCTGCGGTCTCGGCCCGCGGCTCCCAATACCTGACTGCCCACCGGACCTTACTCTTCAGATGCTCCGTTCATGTGCTTCCACGTCAGGCAAGGCCTTGCCTGGCCTCCTGGCCCCACGCTGTCTGTGAGCTCAGAACACGGCCCCCTCCAACATACGTGAGAGGACCAGAAGACTGCCACACTCCCCGGCAAAAAAACCCAGGTCTAGTTTACTCAGTTACAACTCCCCGGCCAAGCACAGCCGTGTTATCGGGCGCTTCTTCACGCCAGCATCAGAGCCTGTTGACACACATGGGTTTTCTCCTTTGTCACCCTTGTGCTTGAGGTAGGCTCTCTTCGTGCGCCCATTCTACAGGTGAGGATAACCAAGGCCCAGAGAGGTGAAATGACTCATTGAAGGTCACGCGGCAACGACATGGCAGAGCCGGGGCGTGAGCCCAGGTTGTCCGGCTGCAGAGCCGACGTTCAGTCACAACACCTGCGTGATGAACAGGTACACACAGTTCGCCCGCTTCCCCTGCCTGAACCTGCCTGCCATGATTGTCCCAAGGACAATGGGACAATGGGATGATGCACTGCTCCCCACCGCTCGCCAGCACCGGGTGAGTTGCTGGCTGCAGCAGGAGCTGCACCAGCAGAGCCCATGGGGGAAGTCGCCGTCTATGCTGGTGCTGGGTGGTTCAGCGCTGGGCTAGTGTGGGGCCGAGGACTTTTTTTTTTTTTTTTTGAGACCAGGTCTTGCTATGTTACCCGGGGTAGTTCCAATCCTGTGGACTCAAGAGATCCCCAGCCTCAGCCTCCCAAGTACCTGGGATTACAGGCACCCGCCACCGCACCCAGCTGCTTTTTCGAGACCAGGTCTTGCTATGTTGCCCAGGGTAGTCTCGCCGTGGACTCAAGCGATCCCTGGCCTTTTGCTTCCCAGTGCTTGGATTACAGGCGGGCGCCACCAAGCCTGGCTTATTTATGGGGTTCTGCTGGAGACATGGGCTCTTGGTATCAACTGCTGGGAGAGCCCCGTCCTGAAGTGAACTGCAGGGACCCTTGTGCCCCCCCCCCGGAAAACTAAGGACAGGAGGACGGGATACACAGGCCACCCCCCGTACCCCACGACCCCAGGGGGACGGTCCTCAGGAGGGTCAGCGCTCTGTTCTCAGCTCGCACTAACGGAGGGCAGGTGTGCCAGGTGCTGCTGCACGCTGGGCACCCGGTGCCAGCAGGGCTCCCCTGCGGATCCGGCCTGCTAGGGCAGAGACCCCTTGGGTTGCATTTTGCTTCTTTGCTCAGAGTGGGGAGCCGGTGAGGGGCGCCTTGCACCAGCCCAACTCCGGAGGAGCGCAAGGCCGTGGAAGCAGAGAGAGGGTTAGGTGGCAGGAGGGGCATTCGGCAGCCGGAGAAGCCAGGCTCCAAGCTGGTATCTTGGGCATCATGTCACCCATGCAGGCAGCTCCAGAGGAGAACAAGGAGTCAGTAAACAGGCTGGTGGGGTCGCGGACACATGTGGGGGGCCGGGGGGGACGACAAGGGCTGTGCCCGAGAGGCCAGGGGTCCCTGAAACCCAGCCACCTGCTTGCTCGCTGGGGACCCACCACACCCCTCCTGCAACAAGAGCCCCCCCCTGCACGACCCACACCCATGGCCCTGAACACGAAGGAGACTGCAGGGGATGGGGTGCAGCCTGGCATCAAATCCCGCCATCCCCCACGGTCGCTCCGCTCCGCAGGAAGTCAAGGCTCAGGGAAGGGCCCGGATGGATCAGAACTCAAGCCCACAGCTTCCGCAGAGTCCAGCTGGCAGCGCAGCCGTCCTCGGGCAGAGGAAAGTGAAGATCTCAAAAAGGGAAAACAGAGCTGCGGCCACAGAGGCCCTGAGGGGAGGGGAGGGGTCACCGCCACCTGCCTGGCCCCCCGCCCCCACCGCAGCCCCCCTCTTTGACCCAAGGAGGCCTCTCAGACTTGGATTTGAAGCTTCTAAAGGGGAAATGGCCACTGGGAAGCCCACCCCAGCGGGACTCAATTCCCCTTCTCAGGGGCCCGAGCTGTGGGGAGAGCACGGTCACCCCACGCTCTGGTTCTGCTCTCAGAACTGACTTCCAGGTGGGAGAGAGCAGAGTGCAACTTTCCCCCCGACAGAGAACAGGGCTCCCAGGGCTCACGGGTCAGCAGGAGGGAGGCCAGTGCGGGGCTAGCCCCAGAGGGTGGGCACGCCTGGCAGCCACCGGGGCACAAAGAGGGACAACTTGGGGGCGCGCACCCCAGGGCGCTCCGATGGAGACAGGCCCAGGCTTGCAGACAGCTCGACTCCAGCTGACTTCACGCCGTAGGACCCCTGGGGCCTCTCACTAAGGTCAGAGAGGCAGCTGGGCCCTGAGGCATGGGCTTTGGGAAGGGTTGGGGGCCCCCATCTCCATCAGTGCCCCCTGCTCTGCCCCTGGCTCGCTGGCCTCTGCAAAGGGACGCTCAGATCTGCAGCCACTGGAGGTGACTCCAAAGGCCTCTGGGGCCCAGGCCGGGGTTGACTGGGGAGGGGAGGGGGTGTCCGAGGAGAACGTATCGTGGAGCCAACAGTCTTAGGCAACCCCCACCCCACATGTCCATGCATTTAACTCCCTCATTACACACTGACAAGGTCCCGGGCCCTGGGGCAAGCCAGGGAGTTCGTGTGGGGGTGATTCCACAGGGGAGGGCGGGGAAGTCGGTGTGAGGTGCAGATGCTGGGGTGGGAAGGGTGGACCCTCCAGAGAACAGCGGAAGTGGCAGGCCAGCAGCGTCACCTCCTCAGGAAGAGGGGGCTGGGAGAGGGCAGGCCAGCTCCCCTGGACCCACCCAGACGCCAAGACCTCAGCCTTTACTGAATGGAGTGAGAAGCCACAGCAGCTTTGAGGGTCAAGGTCAGCATCAGGGTCAGCACGCTGTGTCTCCAAGGCCGGACAGTAAAATCTGAGGCCTGTGACCGCAGCCACTTTCCAGGTGTGGAGCAGCCTAGCTGTGGCTTTGAAATGGGTGTAGACGTGTGGCTGGAGGCTCGAACTGGAATTAGGGCCGTTTCTACTTCTCCGTTTATTCTCCCAACCACTTAACAAGCTATTTTGTTTGCGGGCGCTATAGAAACTTCCAGCGGCTGGATTTGGCTGTGGGTTAGTTTACCCAACTCTGTGCTGAGCTCTTGACAGTTACTCTGGCTGCCAGGGGTGTGGTGCGGTAGTGACTATTTGAAGGGGTGTGACCTACACCCCTAAACATAGACAGTGTTAGTCCGATTGTTAAAAGAATTTGTCAGAAGGAACAGACTAAGGTAGGGAGCTCCAGGGAACGTGGTGTGGGTGCGGTGATGGTTGTCTCGAGTCCTCTGACTGGTCCCGGGGAACACAGCTGTTGGGTCAGATAGTGTTCTAGGTGTGTCTGTATGTCTCTGGATGAGGGTAACACTGGAATCAGACTGAGGAACGCAGATTGCCCTTCTTGTACAGGCCTCACGCAATCAGTTGAAGGCCAGAACAGAAAGACCCAGTTAAGAGGAAACGTCTTACCTGATTGTGTTGAGCATCAGTTTTTGCTGGCTTTGGACTTGAGTGAAAACATCTGTTCCCCTGGGTTTCTGGCTTGCTGACTGATCTTCGGACCTCTTGGCCTCAATCATCTCATGAATCAATACCTTATAATCTTGTTCTTGCTGACGTTTCTATCTAGTAGAGATGGATGGGTGGGTGGGTGGGTGGGTGGATGGATGGGTGGGTAGTGGGTGGTAGGTGGATGGATAGATGGATAGATGGGTGGATAGATGGATAGATGGGTGGGGAAGTAGATGGATGGGTGAACATCCTAGTGGAGAACCCTGAGGCAGAAGCTTGGTCCACAGCAGGGTAAGGGGGGCATGGACTAATGGGGTGATGGTGGAGGTGTAAGTGGTGGTTGCAGTAAAGAAGGCATTTTAAGTGGGATTCAAGATGGAGTTTAAGCAGTCTGCGTAGCTGGCAGCCTGTGTGTGGGAGTGGAGACAGGAATAAGGCAAGAGGGAGAGGGGTCAAGTAAAGGGGGCTTTCCTTGAGGTGGATGAGGAACATGAACTTGGTCCTGGAGACAGATGGGAAGTGCTTTATCACCGTCAGATTCTGTTTTAGAAAACATCACCCTGAAAGCAAGAAAAGGAATAGGAGGGTAGAAATAGAACCAATCCAAACTGAGCTGGTCTTGCTGTGAGGTTTCTGTCAGGTGCCTGCACACCCAGATGGGGAGCCACCTCCCTGTTCTGCCACCTCAGCCACTTCCTCTGCTGGCAAATGGCCTGGCTGATAAGAACTCATTTGTCATCTGGGGACTGGTAGTTGAGGCAGCAGTAGCAGCTCACAGGTTTGTTAATGAGGTGTTTCATCTGCCTTCCACAACCCAAACACTATGTCAGCCCGGAAACCAACCTACACAGCTTCTTGTAATCATGGCGCAACTTCCCAATTCTCAGACCTGTTGCCCAGGAGCCTGGATTTTGTTGAGACCCTGATGGTCAATTTCTTGATCCTCAGGGAAATGAATTTCCCCCCATTTTTCTTTACTGACTTGGTGACCCAGCCCAGTTTCCACGCGGACCCTCTGATGTTTGCTGTAAAAATAAGCCTTGACCAGAGAGTACCGAGATGAACAGAGTCTAGGGGGAAAGATGAGGTCGGGAGATGAGCAATGGGAGAGCAAGGCTACAGCAAAGGCAAGGTTACTGCTGGGGCATGTGAGAGGTAAGGTTTTGAAACTTGGTAGCCTGCCTCCCATCCCCTCCCCTCCTCCACCACCCTGCAGCTTCTGAGGTAGATCAGGCCCCCAGACACTCTTTATGCTGCAAAGTATTTGTATGACCTGAACTAGCTATGAGATGGGGACAGTGCTTTATATTTGAAGCTCTAGTGTGCAGGGGTGTGAGCAATGCGTGTGTGCGCACACAAGACACCTGATATCACGTGAGTTCCCCTTCCCCTTTGAAATTCCTATGACCGATCTCCCCCCCACCCCCACTCCAAGCCTTTCCCACCATGAGAGACATGGGAACAGGATGAGGGCTGAGCTATGAGATAAAAAGAACACCAGAGGGTGATCTATAGCCGGTCCCTTACCTGTGACACAGTCTCCTAACCTCTTTAGAATGTCTCAGGAGACCTATGACTAATGTGATGATGATTTGTCCCCAGAGTTAGATTCCTGTGTTATCACCTGTACCCCTGCTGTATGTCATGTACACTTTGGAATCGAGTTTCACCTTCCCTGCTAGATTTTTGTGATTATTCCCTGCCAAACTATACAAGGATGTTTACAATTGCATTAAATCGGATCAAGTCAGATCATGCTCTGCGGTCCCGGTCTGTGAGCTGATTGCTCTCTGATCGTCATCAATCTCTTCCATCTCATTTCTTCTTCATTCTTCACACGACCCCTACCACCACCATATCTGCCAACTGCCTGCCTGGCCTTGGACCCCCCCCCAGGGTTGCCCCAAACCCACCTCTCAGCCTTTCCCAAGACAGACATCTCATCTCTGAGATGAGAGGAAGACCCCACTGACACAAAAAGAGCTGTTCCTCACCCAACACACCCCCACTCCCTATTAACGACCAGGGTCTTAAAACCAGTTTTGGGATCATTTCCATGCAATCAAGTGAGGCTGCACTGAATCGCAAAGACCCCTCCCACCTCCCTAAGACTCACCTTTCTGCACATTTCACACAACCCAACAAATCTGGCCGTGCCCTTGTGAGAGCCTCAGGGTGTGGAACAAAGTCTTATCTTCACTTCTTCATTCCACCTGTTCCAGAAACTTATCATTGAGGAACTTTGACAAGCACATTATGACGAACGTCTCTCAGCACACTTCTCCCACCTCTTCGGTGTAATGAACCATTTGCTGCAGACTCAATTTGGGGGCGGACAAGGACTACCACCATATTGGATCCTGAACTGGTCACACTCTCCTGCCCCTCCCCCCACCAGGGAGGGGCTATTACCTCTACTTCAGAGGCAGGGGAATGAGTACCAGAATATACTATTCCTTGTAATATTGACTTAAATGTAATCCAGTTCCCACAGCCTTCAATAGCTTTGATGTATTCAAATCTCCTGTAATGCAGTTTTCAGGTAGCCAATCTCTTCCTTTGTGACTTGTCCCATTGCTTTGGGTTTGGTTGCTTTGGGTTTGGAGTTCCCTACTCTGGAGATTAAAGAAATGTTTTCTTCTCATGTTAACTCCTTTTCATGTAACTGTTGACTGTAAGAAGTGAGGCTCCAGGGAGTCCCAGCCCCCAATGTTACATGTTCCTCAGACATGTGATGTGTCTTGATCATGTCTTATTAATTTATAATTCACTCATTTTAAGAATCTCTGGGCATAAAAATATAGGAAGTTTAGAAAATCAGAAAAGTCTAATAGAAATGACCCACAATTGCTACTCACACCTTGCAACATCTGTGGCATTTATTCCTCTCATAAACACACATTTGCTATGCGTAGAGCCTTAAGAGTTAGTCCATCAGAAATACTCTGCTCAGGAGTGATTCCTGTTTTCTTGGTGTTCAGGGTTGCAAAGCAAAGTCTGAACTCCTGTTTGGAAATCCTGATCTTATATGTCCTTGAGGTTTAGTGGACTTACTAGTGAATTTCACTAGTCCTACCTTGGAAAATGGACTTCGATCATTTTGCAAAATCACTTTAAGTAACTACACAGTACCTATTATATGAACGTGACAGATAAATTAATCAACCAGCTCCCCGAGGCTGGACAAACGTCTACTCTAATTCCCGGGTCCCTCCTCTCTCACAAGTTCCTGGGGTGAGACCCTGAAGCAACCCAGAGGCCAGAGAGAAAGGTCTCAGGCCTCTGGAAAGGTCACTAGTCTTCACGCACTCCCTCTGGGGTGGAGAAAAAGGACTTTTTAAAAATCAAAGGAACAAAGGCCACTGTGCCTGGCAATGAGCATTTCTTTTTCTTTTTGAAACTAGGTCTTGGGTCTTGCTATGTTACTTGAGGTAGTCCCAAACCCACAAACTCAAGTGATCCCCAGCCTCAGCCTCCCAGGTAGTTGGGATTACAGGCGCCTGCCACTACACCCGGCTGCTTTTTCGAGACCAGGTCTCGCTATGCTGCTGGGGGTAGTCTCGACCCACGAACTCAAGAGATTCCTGGCCTCTTTGCCTCCCAGTGCTTGGGTTACAGACGTGCACCACCACGCCCAGTTCTGCATTTCTCTTCTGAGGCGGTGTGACTGCGACTGTGTGGGGAGCAGACGGCCTTAGGTGAACCCAGCATGCTGACTGGGAGAGAAATGGTCAGAGAGAGTTAACAGATTCTTCAGAGCCAACGGAAAGTTTTTCTGGACACAGAACTAAGTACCGCAAGGGAAGTTGCTTTTTAAAAAAACGGAAGTCTCCCCTGGCCGTCTGGGGTGAACATGGTGACTTGGAGGCCTCCTGGCAGAGCAGCACGGTGGCCCAAGTAGAGAGCCAGCCATAAGCACCCCACACCATGCGCCTGCCTGCTGACCGTGGGCACCGAGTGGCCACAGACGGCGCGTGCCAGCTTCTACTTCCTGCTGCCACGGGCTGCCACGGGCCCGGCCGCCGTCCTCACAGACCACAGCAGAAGGGACAGGAGGGCGGAATGTCATGCCCGGTCTGCATCAAGCCCACACGCACTGAGAGACACCAAACTGGGGAATTCTGGGTCACAGTCACCAAAGTGTCATGAGACAGTGTTTCAGCACAGAAGGGGGAGCTGAAGCAGCAGCCAGGGACTCGAGTGGCCCTGAAAACCTGCCGTGCGAAGACAGGCGAGTCGGGATTTGTTTCTACTGGAGAACACATGTCCATGGGCCCCAGGCCAGAAGCGGCTCACTGCAGCGACAGTGGCAGCGACAGATGGCCTCCTAGGGGCCGGCGCAGGCCGGTCTCCGTCTAACCGATCTGGAATTCGTGCCCCTCTTTCAAGAGAGTGAGAGCAAATCGCCGCGGGCAGGAGTCTGAGCGGAAATGCTCTGGTCCACTGGATCCCGCCTGATGTCCCCCTTGGCGGGAGCTGAGCGGCCAGTCTGACCCTGGCCCGGGACTTACCCCCAGAGGAAGCCACCTGGCCACCACACCAGAGGAGCTGGGGCTGCGGCGGAGACAGCGAGGTGTGAAATGAACACGGACACCGTTTTGTAATCAATGATTTCTTTTTTATCTTTGAAAATGGAAGCAAGTGTTTTGACAGAATACTATGGCCGCTCTATAAGAGCCGATCTAGGAGTATCCACTGGTTCTCCTCCGGAATAGCACGACTTAAAAGAAAAAAAAAAAAAAGACAAAATAGGAAAAACAATCCACAATGCTTCGGGTGCCGGACTCTGGGCGGCCTGGCTGGGCATCCGCTCATTAAATAAGTCACAGCTACGCAAGGAGGTGGGGACCACTTCTCGCGCCCTCCCCCCGGCCACATCCCCTGTGGCGGTTGACCACCATGCATACTTTGCTGCTTTGAGTTTTTTCCGTCATTGGTGATCAGAACCTTGAAAACATGTCTCAGTCTTAAAAATGAAGATTCCGCAACAGGTTCCGTTGATTAAAGAAACATGGTTTGAATACAAGTCACCGCAATTACTGTTTGCTTTTACAGCTCACGATCCACTTCAATATCAAAGTCACACACATGCACACACACACACACACACACGAAACCGCATCACACATTCAGATGCCCTGAATCCTGGAGGCGGCGACCCCAGCACTGGCCGGCCTTGGTCAGCGGGCGCCTGGCGTGGCTGCTGGCCGAGCTCCGCCCCAACTCCCTGCCACAGAAGGGTCGGAGCAACCCGCCCCCCACCAGCACGTGCGAGCGCCCTCTTGTGGTCCCCATGACACTCTACGCTCCAAGATCCCTCACAGACACTCAGTTCTTCCCAAAACAGAGGCTTCCTAAATCTCGTCTCAAGCATGCAAAATAAGGAAATGGCAATGGACACGAGGGCCCACTAACCTAGACTGGCATGGGAAGGCAGAGCTCAGACTCCGCCCCCCACCCCCCAATTCTGGGTCTCTGTGCTCTGACCAGCTCTGGTGAAGCTGGAAGGTGAACGGTGAACGGGCCGGGCATGCGAATGGGTGCAGAGGGCATGCGGTCCGGACCCACTGGAGCCGTCGCAGGGTCTGCACGCTTGTCTGGCCTCGCTCTACTCACCCGCCTTAGTCTCGACAGCCAGAGCATCCAGGTCTCATCGTGGCTGAGTGTGCTTAGGCTAACAGGCAGGAAGGTGAGGGGAATGGCTAGGGGAGCCCTGAGAGAGGTGTCTGCACACACGAGGGGCGGGTGGGTGGGAGCTGTGTTGGTGCTGGGAGATGCCCCCCCCCAGCCCCAGCCCAGCAGGGGGCAGGTGGAGAGCTGGGGGGTCACAGGGCAAGCACTCCCCTTTGGGGGCCCTGGCTTCTAGTTCCCCCGCGCCAAGAGTTAGGGAAGCCACGGAAACGGGTAGGCAGGAACACCCAACAGCACGCGTGTCGCCTTGTCCCAGGCACCCTTGTCAAGTATTGACCAAAATCTGGAAGGTGATGTTCAAAGTGATGATGCAATGGAGTCTACGTGGTTTAACAAAACTGCAGAAACACGCGCTAGTTTAGGTCAGGTTATAATCATCTGAAGCACAAGGTAACCAAGAGGCAAATTTCCATTCTGATACAACCACCTAATTTCTAGAAGAGAGACAGGAAAGAAAGGCAACGACAGGATGTGAACTTTTTGGATCAAATGAGAGGGGCAGTGATAGGAACCCACAAGACTTTTCACGCCCTCCTGGGGCAGAGCCGCCCAGACCGCTGGGCGGGGCGGAGGCGCGGGAAGGCGGCCGGCTGCGCAGGCCGCTGATACAAAATAATATCTTATCTTCATTTAGTTTATAAACATACACAGTGCTGTCCCTTTCAAATTTAAAGGGAAAAAAAAAAAAACCCACACACAAATACTGCAAAGTAGCAAAATACAAAGGAAAAAAAGCTACTTTTGGTTTTGGCAACATTAAAAAAGAAGAAATATAAAAAGCAATGTGGCGTTGGTCCCTATTTGTAAAAAAAAAAAAAAAAGAAAAGAAAAGAAAAAAAGAAAAAAAAGGTACTTGGGCATGACACTGAATCAGAACTGGTGGTTGGGTGGTGCTCTAAAATTCAGAGTAGCTGGGACTTTAAAAGTAGCACTTTTATCTTTTAAGAGTTCAACAAGTCACATAACACGTAAAACATCAAAAAAGGTTTCTGATAAAAAGCTCGGCTTTTAAATCACATTTTGTTTGTGAAAATTTGGGAGACGAATTGAGTCCTCACCGAGATGTGGCCTATCGCTGGTTGACGGGTCTGAAATGGAATGTCTCCGATGGCAGCGCCTCCCTCTCGCCCCCCGCCCGGGACCACACCAACAGCCCCCAGCCGCTTCCCGCTCGGCCGGCCTCAGGCGGCTATCTTCGCCATCTGCTGCTCCAGCTTGGAGATGCGCTCGTCTTGGTTGCAGATTGTGTCTTTAATAGATTTGATCTCTTTTAAAATCTCATCCAACTTGGCTTCGTTTTGCTAAGGAAACAAAAAGGGACGGGGAGGTGGTCAACACCTGGAAAGGCAGGGGCCAAGCTTTCTCCTCGGAAAGGGCCAGCTGCGGCCGCTGGGCCTTGCGCGGGCGAGTTCCCACTGGGCAGTCGCCAGGCACCAGGCAGCACAGCCGGGCCCTGCGCCCCGGACAGTTTCCGGACGCTGATAACCACCGGCGAGACAGATGCCTCAGGGCTGCCCGCGTGCTTGCTGCCCCGTGAAAACTGCGCCAGGAGCGGCCTCTCGACCAGTGTGGGGGGAGCTTCCGGAAGTGACTGGGCTCCTCCCATCTCCAGGCAGGGTCTTGCCCACTAACTCTTTCTCAGAGGAGTGTGACTTTCCTCTGGGGCTGGATGGAGCGGACACTCGGAGACCTCCTGGGACCGACGTCTCACGTGCCTGCCTCAGCCATCACGCCACGCCCCAAAGCCGGGGCCTCCAGGTGCTGGCTGCTCTGTCGGCTGCTCTGTGCCGCCTGCCTTCTCTGTGACAGCCCCAGTCGTTCTGCTGCCCCCGAACCACTCCGCAGCCTGCTGCCCGCCAACTGCCCATAACCTCTCTTCCCCTCCCCTCCTCCCCCCTCCCCACCGCAACGCCCTCAGGCCATTGGCTCTTCAGTGCCAGGGGCAGCTCCCACCACTCCAGTGACACAGCCCTGTGGAGGCGTCAAGCTCATCTCTGCTGCCAGCGCCCACGCTGCCCACATACTGCTCCACTCCCCCGACAGACAGCAGCATCTGAACCCTCCTCCCTGGAACCTCCCCTTGCTGCCGACTGTGACCGTAGGTCCCAGGTTTCACTTCTACGCAAATCATTTCAGGAAAGATGGCTTTTTAAAACTCGAGGGTCCCCATTTCCTCTCAGGGATGGTAACAGACCCCCTTCCAGCCCGACCATCGGAAGCATCGGAGCCAAGGCGGCCACGTCACCAAACAGGCAGGTGACGTGCCTGGGAGGCTGGTACAGGCGAACACACCACTGACACGGGAAGCCCAGCTGGGCAGAGCTCGCGTTGCCAGGACAGGCAGGAACGCCCGGGAGGACCCCACTGGCACAGGCCACCCGCGCCCTCCCGTGGGCCTTACCACACTGGCCGTGTCCACGGTTTTCTTGGGGGCACTGATCAGGTCGCACTTCTTGTTCGCAGTGGGCTTGCTATCCAGAATGTTCTTCTTGACCACCTTGAGATCCCTGTTTTTGCCTGGAATGTATCCATGCTTCAAGGAGATGAGGATCGGATCCGCGTTCTTCCCCTCAAACCACTCTTCTGCCTCCAGCGCCGCTTCAGGCCCTGCTGTGTCGGGGTACAGGTCATCCTGGAAGAGGTCTGACTGCAAGAGACATGTTGGGGAAACCCTTAGGTAAGATGTCAGGGGTGCAATTTTTGTCTCCTCAAGACACGGGCTGCCGAGGGGGCCAGGTCCTTACCTTCCTGGGGACGGTCATGATGATAGGTTCGCACTTTCTCTCGTGAAGCTTGAAGAACCTTTGAAGGGAAAACAGAGGCAGAGCTGCATAAGGCAAAAGCGGAGGCCAAGGGGCGGGCTTAATCACAACGATTTTCCACACCACTGTGTGGGACACAGAATGCTCTGCCCTTCACCTCATCTGATCCACCCCGGGGAGCAGGCGGGCGCAGCATTCCCATGTTTCTGATGAAACGGAAGCCAAGGGAACTGCACGCCAGGACTCAGTGGACCGGAGACAAGAACCGCGCATTACGGTAACAGCCAAATCCCCGTTATCTGGGGACAAATCACCCGTGGCGGAAACGATACCACCACCGACAGAGAGTCACTTGGGAAGAAGTTACCGAGTCAACAGGCGAGAACAAACACCTACGTGTCAGATGATATCTGTGCTTCGGATGCCAGCTCTTCTGCCAGCTCAAGGAGGCTGAGCGTTTACAAGTGTAAATATGATTTTTTTTTTTAAAAAAGGAAAACAATCCTAGGAATTAAAAGTTTGGCTGCCGAGCAAAATACATCATGTCTAACACTCAGGAAAACATTCAAAATTATCCAAAACATGGCCAGAAGAGAACACAAAGCACAGAATCTCAGCAGTGAGCACACTGATGAAGGCAAACTGACCGGGGGCTGACCCCCAGTTATATAGCGGCTGAGCAGGCAACAGCACCCCCTGGGCCTCGGGCTCCCCATCCATGCAGTGGGGACAGAGAGCCCCTCCTGGGGCCGTCAAAAGGGCAGGGGGTGGGGGGAGGGCCCATCTGCACAGTGCCTGGTGGACATACGGTAAGAGCCTGAGACGAGCGGAGGAGGCATCCTGGGTGTGACCACGCGCACAGACTCTGAAACCTTTGCATGACAGCAAAATAAGCCTGTTCCCAATATTAGGAGTAATCTTAAGATCAGATTCCATCTATTTTTCACCACAGTTTGACAAGTCTAGTTTAAACTATGATTTGAATTCTTACTTTCCAGCTATAGAGCTGAACGTGCCAAAACAAAAACCAAAACCTGTAATGATTAATAGGAAATAAAAAAAAACCACCTCTGTTTTATTAAAATGAAGACAGGTATCTGCTATTCTGCTACGTGATGAGAGCAGACATCAAGGAAAACGTCCGCAGAAATACAGCATCACAGAGGTGTGTGGTATGACCTGATGCTAGCAAACAGCTAACAGTGCCGACTCCTCCGGCCAGTGGTCAGCGACCCATGCTGTTCACCTTCTGGTCTGGACAAAAAGGCCTGTCCCATAGGGGCCCCATTCGCATTCTGGAATACGCTCAAAACTGGCAGCACAGAGAGGCAGGAATCACACGACACAGCTGGGTCCTCGAAGCCAGGCTGCCCGGGGAGTGGGCGGTGCTGGGCATCGCTGGTCTCTACTGCGGTTTAGTGTCTACAGGGGCCACCAGCCAGTCTGGAACCTGGTTTGTTCTCACGAATTCCCACCCCAGGGACAGGACTGCCTCGTAGGGGACACCAAAGGACGACGGAGTCACTCTTTAAGAAAGTGCACACTTTCTAAGTCACTTAATAGCTACACTCGAAGGCATATAATCTGAAGAATGGAGAGGGACACAGTTGGGTTAAATAATTTTGAAAGTTCCAGATTGCTCTGAAATGCTTCTTTCTAACTATGGGCAGGAAATGAGATCTTGATTCTACACCACAGATAAGCGCAGGAAACACGGGCAAGAGAGGACGCTGGAAGTCATACTCTGTTCTCCTGCAACTCGGACAGAAGCCATCTGAGTGCCTCCGACACCGACACTTACCTGGCAATCTCACATTTGTTGACGTCGAGCCCCCTCTTGGACATGTAACCCATGCCTCTCTGGGGCTCCTTGCTGCTGAATGTGTTGAGGTAGTGGACATACGGGGACTCATCTGTGATCTCAAAATAGCGGATGCTGCTGTCACCCTACAAGAAATCAGAGATGTTCGTGCTGAACGTGAGCTGACACACCTGGCATGGGTGTGCGCACCCCTCAGAAACCGGTGTTGGCTGGGACTCAGCCACAGGGGCTGACCTCCCCCCATCCGCTTTTACAAAAGGCTGGCAGGTACCACCCGGGTGACAAGCTGTCACTGAAAGGACCATGGGCTCTGTCCTTCTGCCCTGACACGGAGCCAAGACACCAGGCTAGAGTCAGGGCAAAGTTACCACACCTGCCAGCCAGGATTCCCACACAAGGCAACAAAGACCCAGAGGGGAGGCAGGAGAGGGAACCGCTAATGTGGCATGGCAGGCGCTCGCCGGGTCCACAGACCTGAGGGCACGGCCACCAGACAAGCAGGTCTGAGGAAACGTAGGGCTTCTGAATGAAAAACAGTTCCTTTGGTGAGTATCCTCGAGCCTGGGAAGGCAATGCCATCCCATGACAACATGCAAAATTCCACAACAGCGTTGCTCAGAACAGTCAGGCTGTTTTGGGAGATCGGAAGCATATCCTGGTCTCCGTAAGCAGAAATAACTGTCGCACAGCTGCACCACACTGAGCCAGGAAGGCGGCCCTGCCCGGCAGAGGGGGAGGTGCGTGTGCCTGCTCGACCTGCTCTCTGTATCTCTGCGTCTCTGTGCAGATAACAAGGGGTCGGACCATCCCACGTACGAACTTCCTCTCAGTTCTGATGATGCTGTTTCCATGACTTGATTCTCTAGAGCAACTTAAGAGAAGCTACATGCATACTCCGTGTCTTGCGCGTTGTCAGTGATGGCCGGGCAGCCACGCTCTTGTTTGTGTGGGGGCAGCCGTGGCAGCGCTGGCAGGGCGGGGCCTGTGCCCACCACAGACCTGACACCAGGAGCAAAATGACTTTCAAGGAAACAAGAGGCGCTCGGGTTCTAAGTAACGTTGCATGAGACTGTCAAGCAGGTCGGCCGCCCGCTCAGCCAACTGTGAGGGGAGTAAAAGCTCCCGGCTGCGTTCAACAAGGGCTCTCCCGACAGGTCTGAGGCAGAGCGCACCCAGGTTCCGTGGGCCCATTCAATGATCATCCCTACAAATCTCCCACACGACTGACCCTACCAGAGATGATGGGCTACAGAGGTCAACACCCGCTGACGTGAAGAAACAACAAAGCTGTTACTTGGTGAGGTGGAGACTACAAGGATGGGAAAGGAGTTCTGCGTTCAGCGCAGTGTCTTCCCGTAGCGACTGCCACCTGGCTGAAACTTATTTTTAAACCCAGGGCCCTGAACTCTGGGAACAAGGACCTTCTGGAGAGTCTGAGGTCCTGAGAAGCTGAACCACAAAGCCCTCTCTCTTCACATGGGCAGGCCGTGCCGAGTAACTGCCAATTCCAGGGGACCCGGCAGACTTCGGCATGAGATCTGGAAAGCTTAGGCAATCTGTCCCTGATAGCAACACAGAGCCATCTGCACTCACCAGCCGCACAGCGCCACTCAGCGAAAACAAAACACCAGCGTGCTCACTTTCCTCACTGAAGCCCGGGGGACGACACCCCGGTCAGCATCTGCCCCAGCACCCCAACCGTGATTGCGTCAGAAGTCCTGAACGTGCCACGTCATCACCACGCGAACGGCAGTCACACACAGTCTGGTCCGAAGACCGGAAGCGGCATCACTTGCCCTTGTTCTGGCTCAACGCACACACACACAGCAGACAAACTGAAACACTGAGATGCAGTGTTGTAAATCAGTGCCACCTCAATAAAAAAAAAAAAAAAAAAAGATGCTACCACCTAAAGACAATAATATGAAAACAACACGTCGTTCATCTCCAAAGTCTCTGAAGGACAAACTCATCTCCTTGAGTTCCATGTCCAACATGGGCCCCACAGCTCACCTTCCCACACAGGTAGATGATACTGGTGTCTGGGTCATAGAAAGGCAGCAGCACCCCGTTGCTAGTGTCCATTTCATGAAGAGCGATGGGCTCCTGCATGTTTTTCTGGAAGAAAAATTAAAATAGGGTGATATTTCTTATTTTATTTTCATTAATTAATTAATCTATTTATCTTATCTACTTAGTCTTTCACTGTGTGATTTATTTTTCTTAGCATAATCACCTCAAGACCCATCCGTATTGGCCCCAAAGGTATAACTTAATCTTTTTAGTAGTTGGGTGGTAGTCCACTGAGTACATACATCACAATTTCTTTATTCAATCATCTGTTGAAGGACAATTAGATGGAGTCCATATATCTGCTATTGTGAATAATAATGCTATGAACAGCTCATGTTAGCAGAAATGAGCCAGGAAGAAAAAGAGAAATACAGGATGGTCTCACCTATATGCAGAGTGTAGGGAAAACAAACAAACCAAAGGACAAGTAAAATTTAAAACTAATTGTTGACAGAACTGAAGTGTAGAACAAAGAGGGAGGGGATAAAGATGGGGGAGGGATGGGCACAAGAGATTAAAATAAAGGGATTTTTTTAAAAGATGAACTTCTATAACCTTCCTTTACATGCCTTTATCTCTGAAGTTAACCATTTCCCTAGAAGAATAAAAGCTTGGAAAAGGCACATGTGATGCTCACACGTGTAAACACCAACAGTGACATTGGATGGGGCCCAACCCACTGAAAATGTAGCCTGCACACTGTGACTAATGCGAGTATCAGCGTGGCTCCATGGCAGACGTGGAAGAAGCCTTCTCCTGTGTGACGTTCTCCTTTTCTTAAAATACTTTTTTCTGTATCGTAAAGTAAGTGTGTGCTTTAGAAAGTTAAGAGACAAGAAAGAACGACGACGACGACTTCATAATCCTACAATACAATGGGTAGCAGAAACAATTACCATTTTGGTCAGTCTGGATCTTGCCATATGCTATTAAGATTTCAAGCACAACTATTCTGATACAGACATTTGAGCACAGTCTTTATAAAGTGGAACTAAGTTTATTATTTCCCAAGTCTAAAGCACACAATTCTTCCTGCATTCTTTTTAAGATGTACAGTCAACAGACTCCTTGGAAAAATCAAGAACACGTTTTTGAAATACAGTTTCCAATGAGGATAAGAACATCACATCCAACTTCAGCAGAACCCTATAATCTCAGCAACCCAGAGACCTATCAGGAGAGAGAGAGCCCCAGTGCAAGCAAGGAGAGGGCCGGGAAGGGGCGTACCGGATTCCAGAGAGCCAGCTGCCGCTCGCTCATGCGGCTGAAGCCAGTGGTGAAGACGTTCCCGTCGGCCAGGAAGATGGCTCTCATGGGTCGTGCTCCTTCATGTGCTTTCTCCTTCTCCTGGGGGAGGGCAAACAGGCTCATCAGACATATTCAGAGAGCAGGAAGGAAAGGGGTGGGGGTTCACACACTGAACCCACATGCTATTTTTAGCAAAGTGCATGCATATGTGCGTGTATATGTATCTGTGTGTCTGAGAGAGAGAGAGAGAGAGAGAGAGAGAGAGAGAACTGACCACCTCCCAGATGAGGGAACAAAGAGACACTAAGTGATATGGGAAAGGCCCCTGAGCTAGTGAGCAAGTTGGGAGGACTTGATGTAAAGTGCATGCAATGCAGAAAAGCCGAACAAACCCCCACACAGGAATGAGCTCTGCCAAATGCCTGTTTCCTGGGAGTATGTTAACAAGCAGGGTGGACGACCCTACGGTTTCTAGGACAATCCCACTTCCTAAGACAGAAAGTCTAGTGAGCCCTCCCGCCACCTCATCTGCTCACTGCCAGCGCACTGGTGCCGGCCTCGGGAGGCTCTGCAGCACGCTGCCCGGGGCCAGGCGAGACCCCACTGCTCAGTGAGCACCAGACACGGCAGTCCCCAGAACCAAGCAACACGGCACAGAACCAGCGTGTCTCAAGAGTGGTGGGGCTCATGGGAAGCCCTCTTGGCCTCCACATGTGCCATTTCAGGGCTGACTGAAGTGCCCGATGTCCACCTCCTGTCATGAAATGTGGTCGTGCTCAAGCCTACTTTGGTGGCAGAAACTAAACACACTGAAGTGCCGGGCATGGTGGCACGTGCCTGCAGGTGGCAGCCTAGTAAGCCACGGCCGGGGCCAGGGATCATGGTTCAAGTCCCGCCGGGGACACGTAGCGAGACCTACTCCCAAAAAATAGCTGGGCGTGGTGGTGCGCGCCTGTCATCCCAGCTACCTGGGAAGCTGAGGCTGGGGATGGCTTGAGTCTGTGGTACCCCGGGCAATGTGAGCCTGCAGTTCCATGGGCAAAAATAGCAAGATCTAGTCTCAAAAAAAAAAAAGAAAACTAAACACACTGAGCTGCCAAGAGGACTGAGGCGTCCGCCTTACAAGCACCCTGACAACTGGAACCTACCCACTGCGGTACTGGTGTCAAGAAGGCAGGTAAACAAGATCTAGGCATGCAAGGGTTCCAGAGAACTGACAAAGTCACTCTGATAGAACTGCTACCAAGGAAGATCCCTGAGAGGAAGTGATCTGAGAGGTAGTCAGAGCCCCCCACGTCCTTCCGGGAGCCAGTGTGGTATCCCCACACACAAGGGGGGCAGGGGGCTGACAGCAGCCAACCCCACCAGGGAGAGCAGGGCGCTCCCGCTCGCTGAGATGCTGCAGACACGCGGGGGGGGGGAAGCACTTACAGCGACAATCTCCTGTTTCCTGGGATCGATGACTCGCACCTTCTTGTCTTTGGACGCCGTGCAGATCAGGCTGCCGTTCCTGTTCCAGCTGACGTTGTAAATCATGTCCGAGTGCATGTCGTCCAGGTTAATCAGGGCCTCCCCCGTGCCCACGTTCCAGATGATGATGGCGTTATCGCAGCCTGCGGCGAGTAAAACCACAGCCCACGGAGGTCAGAACACCTGCCCGGCAACACGGCCCCGGGCACGGCGCACACCGGCCGGGGTGGCGCTGAGCTGACGGCGCTGGGAGTGACGCAGCGCCGAGCAAAAAAGGACACTGGCATGAAGGAAATGTGCGAGGGGGAAACACGCAGCCTGTTAAGTAGGGCTCGTGAGGGAAACCACCGGAAAACGAAATCCTGTGTTTTCTGAGAGTTGACTGGGTTGGTGGGTCCCGAGCGAGTCTAGGGTTTCCTTGTCCAGTGAGACACGTTTTGAACACACGCAGCTTATTTTCTCTTCCAGAGGAACCAAAAGCCAGGGTCTCGGTCATTAGTTAGGACATGGCACAAAAACGCCAGGTGGCAGGTTATTCAAGTCAGTGACACCTGGGAGCAGGGGCTGGGCCAGTGTGGGTAAAGCACAAGGACAGAAGGGGGCGCTGTGGAGCCGGCCCTCCTGCTTGCTCACAACAGATCTTTCAAGTGGGAGGAAAACGGGCCAAGACTGGCCTGATGTGAGTAATCCCAGGCTCCTGGATTCAGAAACTGACCCAGGAAAAGGCCACCAAGTCAGCTCAGCCACAACCCCCCGCTCATCGACTCCATCTTCCCTTCCTTCAAGGGGCTGCCCCCGGCCTAGGGGGAGCCCTTAAAACGAGGCACATTTCTTGTTTCCAGGATATAAGTTCATGCTGAAGCAAAAGGAGGACGGATACCCTGACGGTGAATTCCCACCGACAAACCTAACCTACAAGTACAGAGGGCAACAAGCAGGTCGTTCCCAGGACAACTGCATGTATGAGCTAGAAGTAGGAACTTACGGGAAAAACCCAACACCTGCAAAAGGGTATGAGAAGTCAGAGCAAAATTTTGGGATAGAGACTTGACCTTTCCTCTGCCTTGCTCATCGCCGGCAAGGTGGTAACTTCCGTGGCTAGGAGAGGCTAGGTCACAGTCTTAAAATATGCAGAAGAGAGCAACCCACTACACTCCTTGGCTTGTCGCAGGGAGGATAGTGAGGTTCAGTCTCCTAATGATACCTCGTATGTTTGCGCTAGACGAGAAGCGGAGGAGGGAGTTTCCCATGATGGAATTCCATGTCTGGCATTTTTTCCCCTCTCCTTATAGACTGTGGTTCTAAGGATAACATCAGAAGAATTCCCACAGAGAGCCCACTGTGATTTAAACAGACAGACTCCAAGGAGCATCCTTCTTGCAAAGGAGTTTCTGGTTTCAGTGCTGGCATCACACCATCAACACCCGCTGGCGATTTCCAGCTAACAACTGAACTGCACACCCCTCCTTTTAACCGACAAGGAAAAGGATCTTAAAATTCTACCTCTAACATCAGTGTTGCCTCTTTAATACGTCCTTTTATCAAAGTGTAATTTACAGGGTGGAGTGCACCCACCTGAAGCATACATCTGAGCAGCTTTGACACACGTATACACGTGTCAACACAGAACACACGTGTGTGTGTTCTGCATCAGCATCACCCCTGAAAGCTCCCTCCTGCCCTTTGTGTTGCTTTCAGAAGATAAAAGTTCGAGACAAAGGGAAAGGATTCTGTCAGACGAAATTTAGAAACTCTCATGGAGAAGCTGCAAGAACGCCAGGGGTTCTGACGCAGCGCTGCTAAAGAGTGGAAAATCAGAAACTCCGCTGTCTAGAAACAGGAGACGACACACCAGGAGGACAGCGAGGTCCAGGGCAGCTACTGAAGCACCACAGGAGGAGCATTTGCTGGCACATGGGAAGGACCACAGTGCATCCCTAAGAGCAGAGAGCAGGTCACGTGTAAAATGTCTGACTCCGTGAGATTCAGTGGTGTGTAAAGTCGTTTACGGGTGTGCACAAAAATACCTCCTGGAAAGAGAAAGGAAACGGCCCAGACATGTTCTCTGTACCATGCATGGACGCTCGCTCATGGAGAAAAATGAAAGTAAGCTCTTTCCGGATGGAGAATGTTTGCCTTACACGATCACGCCAAAGCTGGAAGCACCACCGGGGCAGGACTCTGGCCCTACCTGTACTCCCTGCACGGCATCAGGAATAACTAGAGCCCCAGTCCGTATTAAGGGCCCTGCAGGAATCTGCTGAAGTCCCAGGCAAGCACAAATCCAGTCCATGTTTCCACAGGGCCGCCTCTAGCTCCCATCAGGCTATGAGCCCGCAGGCGCAATCCAGGTCAGGAAAGCACCTCAAGCCGCAAACACACAAAGTGCACTTGCTGCTCCCCTCAACCCGCAGGGCTGTGGGGACCGGAAGCAAGGGCTTGGGGCAGGGCTGCTGCGCTCTTACCTGCACTGAGAAGCACGTTGCGGGCTGTTGGATGCCAGGCCACGATGCCAACTCTCTTTGAGTGCCCTTCTAATATCACCACAGGCTCGGTCAGGGAGAGCGTGAGCCCATTCTCTGGGATCTGCCACACCTGTTGGAACAGGAAACCAGGTAACCCGTGCGAACACTGTCACCTTTCATGGTTACGCCTACTGCGACCGTCCAGTGTGAAGACCTGCTCCACGTGACCGGGAAAGCAGTGGCCTTGGAGGAGAGGCCGACTACTGTGAAACAGCTGTGTGCATCTGCTTCCAGAACAGAAGGCGATATTACAAGTCAGAATAACCGCGAGGCTGACACGTTACCGCTTCACTTTTATCTAATATCACCTGGGCTTTTATTTTCAACTCCCTGATACGCTCAGAAGTTAGCTAGTTAGAAGCAGGCCGTGAACAGCAGCACAGGGTGTGTGTCCCAGGGAAGCCCCTGGTTCCTGAGGCTGCGCAAACTCCACCCATCACAGCTCTTGAGGGATGGTATAGTTCCCAACACATCATATTCCCTATGACTTTACACCTGGAGAGTAAAAAATATACCTCGTAGCTTCGTGACATGTAATCTAGAAACCTTACAGAGAGCAAATCAACTGAACCTGTCAGAACTGAAAATGTTCCTGTTTCAAAGGACACGATCAAGGAAGTGAAAAGACAAGAATGTCTGTAGAGTGGACTGAGAATAGAATGAGAAGAAATGGTTTGCAAATCACATATGTGATTGGGTCTATTATCTTGGGTATACAGAAAACTCTTGCAACTCAACAATAAAGGGACAAGTGACTCATTTTTTTTTCAAATGGGCAAGGAATCGAAATAGACATTTTTTTCAAGCTACACAAAGAGCCAAAAAGCATCTGAACAAAAGCTCAACATTACCCGTCATTAGGGAAATGCGAATCAAAACCACAACAAATAGGAGGCTGGAATCAAAAGAGTCCTAACAAGTGCTGGCGAGGACCCAGAGAAACTAGCCCTCACACCCTGCTGGGGGGAAGGGCGCAAGGGGCATAATGCCAGGAAGGCGGTCTGGCCATCCTGCAAAGTCTTCCACGCGGAGCTGAGCTGGCAACTCCACTCCACTTGGGAGCAGCGAGCAGCACCCAAGAGCAACGAGACGAGACGATGTGTCCGCACAGAAGCTTGTGTGCACACGTTTAGCGCAGCCTTACTCACAACAGCCCAGAGGTGGAAACAACCTAAACGTCCAGCAAATGAGGAGCTGGTAAACAAGATGTGCTGCGTCCATACGGCAGAGCATTGGCCACAAAAAGGAATGAACTACAGAGACATGTTCCAGCACGAACAGAGCCTGAAAAGATGCACCAAGCGAAAAGAAGGTGTGGGAAAGGGCCAGGTGCTGCATGATCGCAAACACAGGAAATGTCCAAATAGGAAAACACACAGCAGGACGATGAGAGCCCCTTACTGCAGGGGTGACAGGAACACAACTAAAGAACGTGGGGTTTTTTCTGAGGTGGTGAACATATTCTACAAGTGTCTGGGTTGAGGGCTGTACACACATATTAGGCCTACACTAAAAATCACCAAAATCAAACTACATGGTGGACTATATGGGAATATTTCAATAGAGTCGCTAAAAGCTTGATGACCCGAGAGAAAATTTTCTATTCTCATCTGGGGATGTGCCAGGCAGAGGAGAGGTGGGTGGGGGTGGGGGGAGCAGGAACAAGAAAGCAGCAGAGAGGAAGAGACAAGAGACTTCAAGGTTAACAACGGAGACCCAGGCTGGGCGTCAAAAGGTAAGGAAAGGGACTGGGTCTTGGCTAATCTGACTGCATCAAGAACCTCTGTGGAGATCAGATCTGAGTCATGTTTAAGATTAGTTTAAAGCAATCATCATCTTCTGGTATAGAAAGATTACAATACATGAATTAATAGCACCTCCCCTTCCCCCAAAAAAGATTTTAAAACTACTTCATGAAAAATTTAGAACTTGTCAGTGAAAAAAATCATACTCAACAGTGGAACAAGTGACAAACAGAATTTTCCTTTGTTGGGGTTTTTAAAAAGGAGACAAACAACTGTCTGTTTCCAATTGCTTGGTGGAAGGCAGAGATCTGGATTAGATGAGTGTTTGCAGTTCTGGGTAGCCCTGCTGTCCTGCAAAAATTAGAGTGAAACACTGCCATCCTGATAATGGGGAAAAGTCATAGAATTTTTACAGCTAAATTCTGCCTGGTTAAATATACTCTCTAGGCAAATCACAGCCACAGAAAGCTGCCCTTTGCGCATCCAAGTTTAGCGCCTCACCTAATTTCCTCGGAGCCCCTCATTATTCTGCAAACTTTAAACAAGGCAGATGGGAACAACCACAGAAGGAAAACCTACCTGCCCCCCCCCCCCCAGCCCGGCCTCTCCCAGAACCACAGGCAGCTGCATCCCATCGCTCAGCGTCAGGGGCATGCTTTCAACTTGACATGTGCTATTTCCATTCAAGGGCGCTGACAGTGAAAGCTCTAAACTGAACTTGGCTCTCGCACGTCAAGGAGAGCTGCGGTTCTGAACAAAGGAACAGAGAGCAACTGCTGATGTGCTCCAAGTGAGAATAAAGTCGGCAGAGGAATCGTGGTGAAATGGGACCTCGGTGACTGAGTGGGAAACGAGTTTTGTGAGATGAATTCTGACACAGGCGTCCGAGTGAAGAACAGCAATTCCACCTGCCATCCCCAGGTGGCACTGTAACCCCGGGCCCCGGAGGTGGCCTGCAAGGACTGTGACCCGCGATCAGATGTGTGCCTAGCCCTGGCCGTGATGAGGCCCTGTGCCTCTCCACACCCCGAGGAGGCACGGACAGACGGGTGGGAGGCTCTTCCAGCCCTATGCAGGGTGGAAGCAGAACTCGGAATGGGCTTCGCCCTTTCCTTTCACTGGCTTCTTTATTTAATCCATTTTCCCCTTGGATGACAAATTCTAATGATGGCAGAAACTGTTTGCTGTATTATGTTTTTAATGAGAGAAACTCTGCTCCTTTTTTATCTCATTTCTGGCACATTCAGTGGTTCCCTCAACTAGGTTTATGCATTTAATACCATCGCTGGGCCCGTTTTACTTGTTCATGTTATGTGTGTGCTGAGGAGCCACTGTGAGGCAGGCCTCCAGCAGGTGATGAGGGAGAGGAAGGGCGAGCAGAGAGCAGCCCAAGAGGCTCGCCATTTAACAGAAAGCGGAGACGTCTATCAGACTGAAAATCAAAGTCGGCAAAAGCAAGTGGAGCGGCATAGAAGTTGGAGCATGTATTCGGGTCAAACAGACCCTCGCACAAGGCCCACCCAGGCCGCTGGCTGTGAGGGTGCTGAGGAATGCACCTGATATCAGCGCACACAGGAAAAACCAGCCTGTACTTTCTAGGGCTAGTGGGAGGATGAAATGAACCAATAAAGCCTTCAGAACAGCCCCTGGCATCAACCAGTGCGCCCAGACGTAGCGCTGGCATAGAGCAGCGCTTAGGCGAGGGCACCATGGCTGGAAGAGACAGTACGCTTCTGGCCCTGCCACCTACCACTGTGTGACCACGGCAGCCTCCACCTAAATTAAACCTGGGCCTTAAGTTTCCTCATCTATAAAATGATGACTGTGGGCCGGGCACGGTGGCTCGTGCCTGTAAGCTCCAGCCTATGAAGCGGCCGGGGCTAGGGATGGCGGTTCGAGTCCCGCCTGGGGCCCGTAGCGAGACCTAGTTCCAAAAAAACAGCTGGGCGTGGTGGCGCGCCCTGTAATCCCACTACCTGGGAAGCTGAGGCTGGGGATGGCTTGAGTCGGTGGTACCCCGGGCAACGAGAGCCTGGTGTTCCACGGGCAAAAGTAGCGAGACCTGGTCTCAAAAAAAAAAAAAGACTGTGCCTTCACAGGGGCTGCTCTGAGAACCATGTGGCAGCACAAGGCTCGAGCTTTCAGCTGGCAGAGGCCGGATCTCAGTGTAGCTGAGCTACTGTCACCACGCGGACCTTCACCAGGTAACTGCGTATGTGGCCAGTGCTGACCGCTGAGGGCAGTGCAAGCGCCCCAAGATTCCCTCCGCTGTTCCCGCCTGGTGAGTCCAGGGAGGGGGCCTGGGGATGAACAGGGTAAGTGATTGATGGGAGAAAAGAAGGACACCAGGTATGCCGATTCAAAAATGAAAAATGCAGATTCGTAGAACAACTTGCTCAGAAGACGCCCCAAAGAGGCTGGCTGAGGGACTGACAGGAAAAAGGGAAAAGCCAACACAGGCAGGAAGAGTTATGACGGGAGAAGCGACTGGGCAAATCTATGAAACTAAATGAAAAGACGCTGGAACTCTTTCTTGTCTTTGCTGCTAAATAAAGCCGGTGTTGTTCTTCACCGCGGACGGAGCAGAGAGCTGGGATGTGTAAGTCTTTCCACACTGGGCCGACACCACCCCCGCCACCCCCCCGCTGGTGTCCGTGGCCCCTCACAATGAGCCACTCACTCGGCGGCTCCCTGCCCTTGTTGGGGTGTGTGCCCCTTCCGGGCGATGGCCTTCTAGCTTGATGAGGAGGGCCTGCCTCCTCCTCCTCAAGTGCCAGCTGCGCTCGACCAAGTGCCTTTTCCTATGCACAACTTGGGGCGTGGCCTGGCCATGATGGCCAGAAGTTTTCCCGCTGGGGGCGGTGGGTAGGGTAGGGGGCTTCAACCTTCCTGTCTGATATGGGGGCAGCATCAGCCCTGCTTACTCTGGGTGACTGGGAGGGCTCCATGAGCTAAGCTGCTCGGTACACACAAGCACCACACCACGTACCACAGTGCAGACAGGGAGAACAGCACAGGCCTTGGGGCTGCACAGGTCTGGGGCTTGCCGCACCCTCGTCCGCTGCCATGAGTCTTGCCCCCAGTCCGTTTTCCACAAGTCACACGCTGTCACCGATGATTACATACAGCCAAGCACATAAAGGCTTACAATTGTCCTTGGCAAAAAAAAAAAAGTGACCGCTCTCGACATACATGACTGTTTCCCTTGCTGTTACTACAACCACTAGATCCCACAGTCTGAGTATCAGGATTTCTTTCCGAGTCGTGTCTTACAGTTAACTTAGCACTATTCCCACCCAGCACACTCCTACCATGTGTGTGATGCCTCCAGTTCACCCCAGGCCAGGGAGCACAAGCAAGAACTGTGCTCATCCCTGTGCAGATCTGTGAGCTCTGAACCTGCTCCACAGCTACAGGCAAGTGGGTACTCTAGCCACGATCTGCTTTTCCAGAACCTTCTGTAGTGAGCAGTGAGAACGACGGGCAACAGCGTCCTCTGCTGTGTCTGGGCAGGCATCGCAGTGTGGCAGGAACTGCCCGTCACTTCCCCACCACACACACACTTTCTTTCTTTCTTTTTTTTTTTTTTTAATGTTGCCACGTGGTTCCTGAACTTTTCTACTTGGAAAACACATTACTATGGCAATGTTTTGTTTTGAAAGAAAGGGGGAATAGGCCATCAGTCCCAAGGGCTTCCAGACGAAACAGTAAATCAATCAGCAAAACCCCATCGTGGTTCTGGAATAAAGAAACAACCTGACGCACATGCCAGAACTACTGCGTCGTGGCCTCCTTCAGCGCAGGAAATTCCGGAATGTGGGAAGAGCACAGTTCCAACGATGAAAAAGCGAGGAACATGAAGAAAGCCGGGCCGCTTTCAAGCGGTAGTTTCAAAGTCCACTCGTCTCATGGCTTTATTTCTCATGCACAGTGAGAGCGACACAGAGAGTGAGCAGACTTCCTTCACCCATCATGACGGGGCCATCAGGCTAGGCCCTAACGTTATAGTCGCAACAAGAGCCAAACCCCTCTGCCCCGGAAAGTTTTCTTTTTAAAGAGTTAAGGAAATCAATTCCAAAGGGAAAGTGAAGGAAAGCGCTGGTCTTATGGCACAGGAAGAGGCGCCAAGACACCTAGCAGCTGCTGGAGAGTTAAGTCCCCCACAGGAGTCCCAGCCCTGCAAGCTGAGGGGCAGTCAGGACATCCCCAGTGGACTGTGACACATGTGAGGGACAGAACATGGGCTAAGTCAAGTGCAGGGTGCTGCTCTGCTGAGGGCATAATACCCCCTGGCCAAGGACCCAGATGTGATCTGCACAGGACGAAAACACCAGGCCCTGGGAGTGACTGAGAGGATGGGAGTCTGAGGCAGGCAGGCTCATCGCCCTCTGCAAAGTCACTTTGGCTTTTATGTCAAGGCAAAGCTGTATTAGGATGTTTTACAGTGGAGGCCAGAGGGGTTTCTGTTGATTTCTGCAGGAAGGCAAGGTTGAGCTGGGAGAAGGAACAAGCGTCCACTTAAAACATAACCATGTGGAATGGTTCAGAACATGGTTGGAGATAATTAAGAGGATTCTGCCCACAGGATCTTACCTTCTCCCAGACTCTGGAAGAAACAATTATGCAGACCCACTGTGGGAATGAATGTTCTAGATTTGAGTTTGAGTACTACCCGCAGGCGGGGACCTAGGCTGAGTCACGCCACTCACTGACCTTACCCAGGCTCCTTTCTGTATTATTAAAGCACTTTTATTTTCCTGGGGCTGAATTTTCCCCACAGAGATCTTGGTAGCTACATCTCTAGAATGCTCTATTAGAAGCACACTGGTGGAGGCAAGAACTCACAGTACCAAAAATGTGGAAAACCTATGAAGAGGACAGTTTCTGTTTTTTTGTTTTTGTTTTTTGAGACTCAGTCTCGCTATTTTTGCCTGGGGAACTGCAGGCTCACGTTGCCTGGGGTATCATAGACTCAAGTAATCCCCAGGCTCAGCTTCCTAGGTAGCCCGATTACAGGCGTGCACCACCACACCCAGTTATATGCATATTTTTGGAACTAGGTTTCACCCCCCCGCGGGACTTGAACCGAGATCCCTGGCTCCAGCCACAGCTTCCTAGGCTGCCACTTACAGGCATGCGCCACCATGCACGGCCTGAAAGAGGGCAGTTTCTGGGAAGAGAGTTTATATGAACTGTTATGTGCTGGTATAAAACATTGCTTCAAAAATACTAAAAAAAAAAAAAAAAGAAGAAGTATAATTTGCTCCGTGGCTGCTCCAAAAGACGAAGGAACATACTGCAAAGCTGGCATCCCTTCTCCTAAAGCTGCCATCAGAGTGATCTCCCTGTCACAGGACAATGCTCACAGTGGCAACAGATCGAAGCCCAATACCTAACCGTAAGGGAGCTACAAGCCCAAAGAGCAGCTTTCAATGAATGCAATCATTCTGTAGTTCCTCTGGGACACTGGTCCTGCTGCACTGCTGCCCTGAGCGTTGCTGAGGCTGTCCATCCTTACTGGCATGACCCAGGACAAGGGCAATGCGATGCAAAAACAAGGACACACCATGTCTCAATGCCTTCCTTGACCCTCAACAGGACTTTTTTTGTTTTTGTTTTTAATGTGTACAGGCCATTGAAGGGGCCTGCGTGGGCTCCGCCCCTCCCAGTTTTGCAGCACCCCGCCCTGCACACTGAGTAGGCCGTGCTAGGTTAGCTGCGATTTGTAGCTCATGGGCAACGACCAACATCCTAGAGTTGGGAAGCTACAGAGAGCTTTCCTGTTTTGGTTTTTTTTTAAGGAAGGAAGTAATGGGAGTGGAAGGAAATGGTGATGTTTCAAACCATCCAGTCTACTGGATAGTGTCCTCTTACCTCAGGGAGGAGAGCAGTGTGGGAAATGAGGCATTAAGAAACAGGTGGGGCAATGGAAGATCAAATATTTCAGCTTAAAATATGACTTCAACTGCTAAACTGTAAGAGCTTATAATTACCCAAATATTAATAAGTGACTGGTGAAACATTAAGTGAGTAAAATGTCAGTGTCAGACTTTAAGGGCTTTTGAAAAATGAAACAAAACGAGGAGGAGGATTTATCCCAAAGCATCACTGACTATGCAAGATGCCCAGCCTGGCAGCCCAAAAGAGGGGCAACATCAAAGAAGACAGTAATGTTGATGGCAGCGGAGTTTCTGGTTCCTCCCAAATTCCCTCCATGAAGATACAGAACAATCAGGTAACAAAATATCCTGGGAGAATATTTACATAAAACTCAGCACCCCCCCCCCCCACAAAAAAAAAGTAAGTAGAAGGAAAACTATCAATCTGACTGGGGTGTTACAGATTCTAGGAGTGGAAAATTCAAGGGGGGGGGGGGGGGGATCAAAGAGGAAGAAAGGGGGG
>PVHY01017036.1:0-32278 GCA_004024945.1 Uropsilus gracilis
CCGGGGTACCACAGACTCATGCAATCCCCAGCCTCAGCTTCCCAGGTAGCTGGGATTACAGGCGCGCGCCACCAGGCCCAGCTACTTTTTTGGAACTAGGTCTAACTACGGGCCCCAGGCGGGACTCGAACCGCGATCCCTAAGCCCCGGCCGCTTCATAGTCTGAAGCTTACAAGCACGAGCCACCGTGCCCGGCTAGAAACTATGTTTTTAAAATGGGACAATTTTATAGTGTAAAAATTATACTCCAATAAACAAGACTAAAGTATGACATATGCATTCAGATGTTGATATTAAGTATATTTTGTACTATCATCATTGCATAAAATCACCATGCCTAAAATGGATAGTAAATTATGTATGTATAAAATCATAATATATAATTTATAAAATCAAAACTGTGCCTAAAATGTAGGATAATCAATTAAATATATTATGAACACTGATATCATAAGGAACATTGGAATTTGCAGTTTTAAAAAATTAAGCATTATAAACTAGATATGTTCTCTTTCAAACAAGTGTTTCAGTTAATATCTTTGTGTTTAGTGATTTTTTTCCTCATAAAAGGAGAAAAGTAGAACCCTTGAATACTAAATATATATTTCTAGGCTTCATCTTACAGATTTGCCATTAATTTTAAATCTGGTTTCATTGTAGGTAACTTTTTTTTCTGTGATATAGAAAATAACCACACAGTTTTAATTTATTTGTGCATTTTAAGCTATGGTGAAAGATAACATTTTTTAAAGGAAAATATCAGTCTAAAAATGTGCCACATGATTTAAAATAGTCTGAGTGAAACCATGTTTCAATAGACAATCAAACTTAAAATTTGTGAACTAATATTTTCCTCCAGTAAAAATGTGGAAAACTTACGAGTAAAATAAAAGGCAATGCAGTATCTTGTAAGTGCATTGTGAGAATGCACTTGTTCTGTTCATCTCCACCCTGTAATCTGTGGTTACTGTGTGCATCTTTACTAGTCAGAGACATTTGTTTTTAAGGCAACAGTGTTAAATAAGGTGACATATGCTGACCTGCAGAGGTATAGTCATACTACAACCACAAAGTATGTGACATAATGCAAAGCTATTATTCAGGAATAATTTGGAGAAAGAATTAAGTTATATAGAGGAAAGAAAGTCAAAAGTTTCACATCTAGCCGGGCACGGTGGCTCGTGCTTGTAGGCTTCAGCCTATGAAGCGGCCGGGGCCAGGGATCGCGGTTCGAGTCCCACCTGGGGCCCGTAGTGAGACCTGGTTCCAAAAAAAAACAGCTGGGCGTGGTGGCGCACGCCTGTAATCCCAGCTACCTGGGAAGCTGAGACTGGGGATGGCTTGAGTCCGTGGTACCCCGGGCAACGAGAGCCTGCGGTTCCACAGGCAAAAATAGCGAGACCTAGTCTCAAAAAAAAAAAAAAAAAAAAAAAAAAAAAAAAAAAAAGTTTCACATCTAAATTGTAAACAAAAAAAAAATGAAGACTAATTGCTGTACTTGAAAATATCAGAAATTGTAAGTCACTCAGAAGACTGATTAAAATATAAACAGAAATACTGAAAAAGGATTTGAAAATTGGAGAGACAGCAGCTTGCAAGATATTTCAATGAGTTTATAAAAGCTCGTGTCTCTAAGGGACTTTTCTTTGCTTAAGAAAATGTCATGAAGATGTATGCCTCATGCACTGTTTAGGAACAGTAAAGTTATTCATAGTTTCCTTGACATAATTCCTGTAGCCTCTGTGTCAAACTGCCTGCATGCATTTATGATGGTTTCCTGCCTTGTGAAGTTAGTCTGACTTCATATATATATATATATGAAATTGTGTTATACAGCTTTCGCACACGACCTCACCCAGAAACATCCTTAATCTAAAAGAATCTTGGTGCAGTTATTTCACTTGTTTGTATTAAAAAAAAATAGGTATCTTAAATCAGTCATGGATTGAAAGTGAGTTCATAGCTATGATTCACATCTTAAGCCCTTCTTTTTCTGTTTATCATTTTGATACAGTTAAGAAATTCAATTAGGGGAATTTAAAAAAATTCTCTCTTTTTAGTAGAAATCTGTTTATCATAGAACAATGTGATAGCCATAAAAAGGGGAGATTCCAGGTTCCCTGCCCCACTCTAAGGCACGGTGGAAATGGACAGGCAGGGAAGGCTAGAAAAGATTGGGAGGAGAGAAAAAGGAGGGGGAAGAAAGAATGAAAAAAACAGAGAGACATGGAGAAAGACTGGATGAATTACATGGAACAGAAGACATGTGAAAGAAGCTTTACTTGCTTCTCAGCCTTGAACTTCCAGGAATTTGGGGACACAGAAGGAGACTCTTGAAAGAGACATAAGAGACCCACACAGAGGCTGACAATGGCAGTCTTTATTTTGACTTGTATTTTGACTTTGCTTTTCACTTCCAGACTTGCCTGGCCCTTTCTGCTCCTTTCCTACAAGTCAGTGCCCTAGATGTGTGGCAAACTTCTGAGCCAAACCTGTTTGGTTAACTATTTACCCATGAGGGGATGGATAACTTGGGTTTTTCATGTAGAAATGATTTTAACTATATTCTTTCTTTTTTTTGTGTTGCACACTCATTTTATTAATATTGTTTTCCATGGAAGGTCTTACACACTAGAATATGTTTGTCTCCATCCAGAGAATGGCAGAACCCTTTTAGAACAGGCACAGTTGTGGGTCCAAGGTACTTGTCCTCTCCCCTGTAATAATTGACCATAAACTAAGTACATGGGAAATAAAACAGAAGAATAGAGAGGTGGAGAAAGCAACTTAGTAGCTTTGTGACATGAATTTGCTTCCAAAGAATGTTTTCTAAAATTACTTTGCTCATTGATGTTTTGAGAAAATAATTTAATCTAGTAGCCACATTGTTAAGACTTATGGAATTTTAGGTATTAATTCAAATTTGATACTTCTTTCTAGCATTTACTAAGTATTTAAAATATAATAATTAGTGATTACACATGAGTGGGAACTCTGCCATAGTTTCAATTTCATTTTAATATGAGAGGGAAGAGTACAGGGACTATAGTGATAAAGCTATGATGGTAAGAGAACTACAGGGACTGCACCAGAGAGGAGAAATAAAAAACTGTCCAAAATTAACAAAATGTAAGGAAATAAGTAAATGATTAATAGAAATAAAAATATAGGGTTTCTGTGTTAATTGTCACACTATATTTTCTCAGTTAATATTCTCAGGAGACACAATTTCTATGGTATTCCATTATATATATATAATATTCTATATATATATAAAATTTGAGAACTTTAGCTAGAATATATATATATTCTCACATAAGTTGAGAACTTTAGCTTGAATATATCTATGAATATATATTGAATATATATATGAATATATAAATTGAGAACTTTAGCTTGAATATATTCATATATATTCAAGCTAAAGTTATCAACTTATGTAAACCTATTTAGAATCCATTTAATATGGATCTAGACACATATCTCTATATAAATCATTGTATTTAAAGATATTCTTGATATTTTTGTTGTAATTTTGTATACTTTGTTACTGGACAAAAGGATCTAAAAATTATAATCAGGTCAGTACTTCACTGGGGACCTAGCCACCTGCTGCAACTAATGCAAACAAAAGTTTGTCTGGTGGAACAAAAAAGAAAAAAATAAATAAATGCATCCAAACTAACAGAGCATCAGTGTAATCCCAGGAATTGACAATGATGTGAAATTTATATAAATACAATTATATAAATAAAAAAAAAACTAACAGAGCAGAAGAGCAGGAAGAACTAACAAGCTAGAGGAGAAGGAAAACAGGATAATTTGCACCCAACCCGGAGGCTGTACAAGCAGCACCAAAAGTTATCTAAATGATACAAGTATTTCCTGAGGATAAGGAGTAGGAGTTAGCACCAGAGGAGAATTTGTCCAATCATTGTCTCATTTAACTTAAATAAGTCTTTAATAGGTCTAAATAAGAAAAACTATATATCCTGGAAATACATGCTTTAGCTAAGAAGCTAAGTCATTGCATTTCTATGGAAACTTTGAATAATAGTGAATTCAGTTTATGTTGACTTCATTTCCCCATTTCCAAAAGCAAGCTCACAGCATGTGAATATACATTAATGTATGAAATAAACAGAGAATGGCAAGGTAGATGAATGGACTCCATTAATATAATAAGTCATGGAGGTAAATTCTTTTTTTCATTAACTTCAAAAATGAAGCCCTAAGCAGTTTTCAAATGGCAAGTTTTTTAAATATCAAGAGAAAGAACAGATTAGCCATGAACCTACTGCTCTTATAGTTAATGTACTAATTCATTATACCTGCGCTTTCTGTGAGTAGTCATTTTCTAAATGATTTCTATGCCAAAAATGCTTGGCATGATGGAAAACTGGATTTTAGGTTTCTTCTTTATTCCTGTTATTTTTAATTCTTAAAAGGTACACTCTATTAAATATTTTCCAAAATAATTCTTAAGAATATATTAATATTACTACTTGACAATTTGTCAAAAAAAAAAACAAGCTTAAATGTGAAGAAAATCCACAAATATAAAACCTAAGAAAATGTTGATTAAATGTAATCATTTAATAACTTTAGAAAAGAGATCAGTAAACTGTGACCTGCAGCCCATATTTTATTAAATGCTCCATTTTTATATATATTATTTATACCTTTATACCTACTACTTTCATGCTACAATGACAAAATAGGAAAGAAAGGAAGTAAATTTTCCACCCTAAATTGTACCTTCTGGGCATAAAATTAGACAAATTACTTAAAAAAAAAGAAAAAAAATATCAGACCAGGAAAAGATCTAAAAACCATTAAAAGTAGCCCTTTGGAAAGAAACATTTACATTTATTAGGAATATCTCCATTTGAAGGGTGTGTCTTTCAGTGTACAAATAAGTGGAGGACAACCAATCTCTAGAAACTAGTCAATTCAAAAGATAGGGACTTAAATCCACATAGCAAAACACATCTTATTTACTCTAATTTTTTACCCCCTAATCTCCTATAACTGGCTCCCAACCCTTCAACCCCCTTCAATATATTTTCTTTTAGCTGAAGATGGCATTTAAAATGATAGCTTGGGCCATTTTGTGGAGTTTTAAGTGGATCTCTACGATGTACACAAAAGGTTTACATCTTACTAAATTTCTATTTGTTTTTCAACTCTTAATTTATCTTTATTTATAGAGGTCTGTCAGTCAAGAATCTAAAAGTATACTGGGGGAATTATTTTCCCTTCTCTGCACAAGGAAAGAAAGTTATTTCTCGACAGACACAGATTAATGGCCAAGTTGCTAAAACTAAATGATACAAACAGTTTGTACTTAGTGATTTTTGTTCTTGCCATATTTCTATCCCATAAAATTGGAACTTCAATATTTTTAATGGGAAGAATCTTCTATTCTTCCATTGATTTGTCCCAGTAAGAGGGGCATGGATTCAGTCAGTCATTTTTCTCTTAGTTAAAAATCACAAATCTCTTGGATTCTTTGTTTTTTGGATACAGAGACTGAAATAAGATAGAATCTTCCATATGGCTGCTTTGATAAATGTTTGCCATGAAGAAGAAAGGCTTTCCATGTCCAAAAATTAACTGGTGAAAAACAGTACTAAACTTGACTTTGGCTTTCAGTCTCCACTACATTTTTCAGTGAATTTCTCTAGTAATATTGAAAATTCTTTAGTAACATCAAAATAATTTAACTATTTTAGTTATTGTTCAAATTCTATAATTAACTGAGAATGTAAAGGTTAGATATGGTTGAATAAACATCATTTACTATCTACATCAACACTAGGCATAAGTTCTTTCTCATTCTTTTGGATTCAAGATTACCCTATGATTTAAGTAAATCAAAGGTGGGGATATTTTTGTGACTGCTTTATAAATACAATCTCATGAGTAATGAATTCCATTTTATGTGAAATTATATTATTTATATTTACTGATAAAGAATGGGGAGACAGTTCCATTTTCATGAATGAGAAATCTAAGAATCTATGAAACTACACAGTGGCCCAGGGTTAGAAGGACTTAGCACCTGGTTTAATGTTCTGCCACTACCAATTTGAAATTCTTTATTTTTCTTTTTAAGCAATAGAATCTGCATGTTCTTGCTGTATAGGAGCCCACATATTGTAACTAAGGATCATGTATTAGAGGTCACATTCTTTTGTCAAGTTTAGTCAGAATAAAGGTCATTTTGATTTATATGTTTGTCCCATATATACTTCCCAATTGTTCCATTATCCAGTTAGAAGATGATAGTATATTTTCCTCACAGGAAGATTTATCAAGAAATCTCAAGTTAAGCTGTTTGCTCAAGCAGATCATTAAATGTGTGAATCAATAGTTTCCCAAAGACTCAAACTTGCACAATGTCAATGTGTCTTTAGATGTGAAAACAAGTTCTGCTCTATAAGGTCATTCAAGGATATGAACTTCTTTTACTTCATTGTTGTGCTATTTCACAAGTTGCCTCCTGACTCCCAAAGTAGAAAAAAAATCTCTAAACCAAGAAAGCTCCATTATAAAAAAAATAACATGCAAATTATATGGTTGATCTCAGTTTTCACATAAAGCAGTCATGGAGTTACACATGGTACATGTACATAACTGAAACTTGGTGTGTTCTATTGGAGGTCAGGGGATAGAGTGAGGAAGGGAATATGAGAAAGAGAATGAAAGTTTGTTCAATTTCATGGAGACATTACCAGTCCCTAGAAAGGTGGTGTCTAGCTTTATTTTTTTTCTTATTTCATAATAAAGATATTCTTATCATAATAAAGATAATTCTTCTATTAAAGTAGTATTGTCCAAAATAATTCAGAACATAAATCCATTGGCTGAGCCTGACAGAACCCCAGTCAACACATTTGAATTAGTTTATATAGACAGAAATAGTGAAACATTGGCATAAAGAATTCTTGATAAAAGGGATTTATGGTTGAAGTTGTCTTGACCTAAAGATATGCTGATTTTAAAAGTCATTACAGAGATTTGTTCTATTCCTTTCTAAAGAATCAACTGTAGAGATGCAAGCTTTGTCATTTTTTTTTCCTTTTTTTAAAATCTGGAAATATGACTTTACCTTTATGAAGCAGATTTCTGCATGCTGGATGGAATTTGAACAATGACTTTGTTTTCTTACAGCTAGATCAGGGGCAAGATCTCCAGATAACTTTACAATATGTTTGCATTAAATAAAAACTGTACTTGTTTCTTGCATTTTTTGAACTGGCATTCTCACAGACATGAGCTGTTATCATGACTTTGATTTTCAGTTTTGTAATAAAAAATGATCCTGGTAATATTTTCAAGTGTCTATTGGACATTTCTATGTCTTTTCTTGAGAAGACCATTCAGATACTCTGCTCATTTTTTGATCTGGCGTTTTTTTTTGAGTTGTGTGAGTTCATATAGTTTGGATATTAATCCCTTGTCAAAAACGATGTGAAAATATCTCCCATTGAGTAGGCTACCATTTCATGTTTGTTTTTTTTTCCCCACTGTGAAGTTTGATATCCTCTCATTTATTTGGTTTTGCTTTTGTGTCCTCTCTTTAGAGCAAAATTGGCAAAGACATCATTACTTCTGATGTGGAGGAATTTAACTGTCTGTGTTTTTTGTCTATAGGTTTAGTTTTTAACATACAAATCTTTAAATTCACTTTAAATTGTTTTCTGTGTATCATGTAAAATAGTGATTTAATTTCACTCTTTTGTGCATGGTTGCCAGGCCATCACCATTTATTAAAGAGCTTTATTTTTCTTCTCTATGCAGTCAAAGAGGTAGAGAAATAATTTACACACTGTTGGTGGTAATGTAGACTGGTGTAGGAGGTATGGTGGTAAAAACTTGGAGATTCCTCCAAGAATTAAAAATAAAAATGTTGTATGATGCAGCTCTTCCATTTTAACACATTTATCTAAAGAATATGACTATATGTTAATTTTAAAAGTTACATTCACCCCAGTGGCCCTATGCTAATTATGCCATTATTTACAATAACAAAGTTCTGAAACAAACATATTGCCTATTGACAGATAAAATTGTGATGTTATGTATGCAATGAAATACTACTCAAATATAAAATAAATAAATAAAAGGATGACATCCTGCCTATGCAACATGAATGGACCAAGGTAGTCCTACCTTAAATAAGTGAGAAGATAAACACCATATTGTTTCATTAATTTAGAAAATAAAGAAGACAAACAAACAAAACAAAATATTTTGATCCTGAGAAATGAATTTTGATTTCCAGGGGGAGGTAGGTTAGGGAGTGTGTGAAAAGGATAAAGGGAGGTAATTACATGGTGGATGAAAAAGACTTTTGGTAATCTAGTATGTGTGTGTACATATATGTATATGTGTATATATATGCATAATTTTATATTTTTATAGTTATATTGACATATCAATAAATATGGATGTTGAGGTAAATTATACACATCTGAAACATGTTGCAAACCTATGTCATTTCAATATTTTAAGTACATTTAAGTACATATCAAGATTATTTAATATAATTCATTTTCATATAGGTAGTGTTTGTCAGTCGCAACAGCATTGAAAATTTTTCCTTTTTCCATTGTGCAATTTTAGGAAGAAAATAACCGTTTTCAGTTCCTCTACCTCTTGAGGACAGAGAATCAATATAAAATATTTGGAATTGTGCAAAGGAATAGAATGAATACCCCCTCTCCATATACCCTCAGCCTGCTATCTACTCATTCATTTTTTTATGTTAGAACAGGCTCATTCATATTTATTTGATTCTTGGAGCTAAATTAAATTTTTTTTGCTAAAAATTTCCCAATTTTGAGAGAACACTTTCAGCTGTTTCTCTGCATCCTTAATAGACTTCCATTATTGTTGGTTTAATGGTTTATTTTTGGGTTTCACATGTTTTCTTTTAGTACAAGATCCTCAACTCACCTTGAATATTCTCTGCTCAATTTTCAATTTTCTCCAAGGAGGAGATATTAAAAATTATTGGTGAATAGTATTAAAAATCAAGATGTGGATGGTGCATATTTTGTCATATTTCTAGAAATGTCTCCTTTCCCACCTGAAAGTGACATCTTGTAATAATGTTACATGGTCTCTACAAGTAGTCACTTAGTGCTGGGTAATCATTTAATTATATTATCAATTTAATTTCTAAAGGAATCATTCCATGTTAGTGCTATTGTTTAATCTATGATGGGATCAATTGCTCAAGCTTATATAGAATTCTAAGTGATGTAACAAGGATTCCTACCTATGCTGTATCACTTTCCAGATATCACTCTAGTCTAAAAACATTTACTATATTTTTCTACGATACTTAGCCCGTTCTCTCAACTATAATATAACTTTGTTTACCTAATTTTCAGTTTTATATTTTGCTTAGAAATGCTTCTCTAACATTGTGATAACATTCCTTGAAAACCCACATGACATATGGATATTAGGCATTGTTCTACCATTGCAATGCTTTATTGCACTACACTATACTTGTGCACATTTAAAGCTATTGATTCATTTTCACAATAAATTTAACAGTTAGAATTCCAACTTTCATATAACCCTAACCTTGTCATAATTTACACTTCCAATACATTTGGATGAACACATTTACTTTTAACTGTGAGGTAATTGCATTGATTCATATAAATGATCTCAGAAATAATTTGCAAATGGTGGAATACATTGTAGATATTTATCTGCTGATTAAATGCATAAGGACTTATGAAATGTATCTTATTGGTCATAATATGATGGAATTTGAATTATTTTTCAAACAGGAAATAAACATAGCAGGACTAGTTCTAACTTAATCCAGATAGTATATGATTATTTCAATATTTCAAATTGTTTTAAAGTTCATGGAGGTTTATAGTTTTCTGGAATTAGTAATTCTTTATTGCCCTAATAAGCACAAAACTTGATTTTCTGTGTCCATGCAAAAAATAAATGAATAGGTAGTTTAAAACATTGAGTAAAATGATAAGTTTAGATTAGTTGTGAATACTGAAACAGAAGAGAAATATTTCATGGAACTTAAAGCTTTTTTCAAGCTTTCTTATCTCTATCAAAAAGAAAGGGGATAGAAGTTAAAACTGAACAGAAAAAGTACGGAATTTTCAAGAGACAGGTTTTTTTTGTCATTTTGCTATTTGGAAATGTTAAAGTAGCTTATAAGAAAAACATAGTTATTGATCTAAATATATCCAATATTAGAAAAAAACACTTCTAATTATCTAGAATTGATTTTCCTCTAAAATCTACACATAAAAAATACTGATTATATATAATATAGTAATACTGACTTGAATAATTCACTTTTACATCGCTATTTCAAGTTTACAGAAAAGCTTAAAATATGTGCAAAAACAACAAAATTTATTTATTTTTATAAAGTTCATGTGCTATTAATTGATAAATATACAATATGCAATATTTAATTTTGTATACTTATGAAAGGAAAATTAAAAGTGTAAAGGGTTAGGGATAAAATAGAGCCATCAGACATTAGATCAAACATAGGGCCAATAAAAAAGCCTGTAGTTCCATGAAATTCAGCCCATAATAGCTACAGAGAAAATGAGAGCCAATGACCCTGAAATCTTTTCTAGCATCTTGCATATAAAGAGATCAGGGTCCTTCCACACTCTTGGCATGTTATGTTCCCCTTTGAAAATGGGTGGAAGCCATAGGTTGAGTCTGTGTGTCTAATATGGGTATTCATTAGCTTCCCTGTACCTAAAATATCCCCTTTAAAGACCAGAGCCCTAAGTCACAGGAACCCAGGCTCATTGAGAGAGACTCTTGCCAGCTCCCAGGATTAATAGAGGACTCGATAAGACCTTTAGGGAGCACTGGCCAACCTAATTAATAGTTGGAGCAGGTGGAACAGGCTAGAGGATAACTGGGGAGAATTTGTACTTACTTCAAGGTGCAGGTGCTGGCTATGGGTAGCATACATCAAATGGGGCACACAGGTCAGCCAGCAACATAAGAAATGGATAGGTGCTCATTTTGCTCTCCTGGAAAAATTGCTGATAACAGCCTCTCCCTTTTCCTGACAGAACTGGATTTTGAGAAATCAAATGATTTGTTCTGCAACACTGGTAGCTCTAATGCTTTATGTTATAGTTAACTCTGCTTATATCTTTCACATTGGTGTGATTGCTTTCCATGGCATTCCTTGGTATCTCTAAATGTACCTAAGGGATGCTTGACTGTTGGCAATCCACTGCAGAGTTTGTTGATACAAAGAAAACCCAAAGGGGTTGTGTAAAGGGGGAGGAACCCCCACATTCCCCAACCTGCCCTTCAGTAAGACCTAAATCCACACAGATCCCTGGAACCTCAGAACCACTGCAAGGCATTTATTGCAAAGGAGCTAAATCCCATATCCTCCTGGGGGGTGTGTGTGTGTGGGGGGGGTGGAGGTATACTTTTAAACAAACTCAGGAGAACAACAGAAAGTCCTGTTATAAACAGCAAGTGTGCTGTTTATAAACCTACCACATGACTGGGATTCTGTGCTTTCTTAGAAGCCAACATTTCTTATTATTTTACTGCTTATAGGAGAGCAAGGAAAGTCTGCTTATGAGAGAGCAAGGAAACAATTACAATCAAGGGTTCACAAAGATCTCTGGAAGTCCTAGATTTGTGAGCGTGCTGGGCAGGAAGAGTATGTTCTTGCTTCTCTGACTCACACCGCTGCTAACTCTATAAGAACTGCAAGTAAGTATGTCTTACTGAGTCCAGCATTGGAAATAATCATTGGGAAGATGTGTTTGAAATATCCCAGGGAAAGGTCCTCCCAGGTTTCGGCACCTTTGACTACACACTCACCCATGTGAAGCTCTGGAAGTAATCATATTTGAATAGCAACCAAAGAAATTTTCCTTCTGGACTTTAAGCTGCAAAAAGGAACTTCCTGGGGCAAGAACCCCAGTTCCCTTAAACATGACGAATGACTTGGATTTCAATAAATTTCTCTAAGGTACTCAATATCTTCCTGCAGCACCTGGAAACTGGCCAGGTGCCTGGGGAATAATGAAAGCTCACCTGCGGGACCAGCTTTTTTTTTTTTTTTTGGACAACACATTCATCCCATTGTAGATGTTGACATCTCCATTGCAAGCCAGCTTGATCATGCTATAGGAGCCCTTGTCAATTTCTTCCTTCATTGTATACTGATTCAGATGTATGCAATCCTGCATAGCAGTGATGGCAATGTAGAGCTTCTGGGAAGAACAGCTGGTAGCCAACAGGAGAAAATAGGGCCTGGTGGACAATCTGCATTGGAATGCAACTGGTCCGGCTCCTACAGAAAGAGTTTGGACTGGAGAGGTGGGAGCAGTAGCAAGGGGCAACAAGGAGAACATCTTGAATTCAGCCTCTGGAGGTTGATTCCTCTCTTGGCCAGACTCATTGAGTGACCAAAAGGAAGACTATTAAGGCAGAGGCTCAGGCAGGACTCACATTTCAGACCTCAAAAGCCTCATATTTTTGCTCCTGCTGCCACCACTGCAGCTTCCCATGTTTCTTCTTCCAAAGAATTAATTTCTGTTTTAAATGAATCCATCCAAGAAGACATTAACATAATTGAAAATTTACGGAATTCGTGTTTATTAGTGATTTGACTGTTGTGTGGGAAATTTGTATTCATCTTTCTGCCAAACCTTATACCTAACATATTTAGCCCTTAAGAATCATTGAGTAGATGTTTATTGAATATCTGCATAAAAATGAATTTTAAACTTATTTTCTCAAAAGAAGAACTGATTTAGAAATATCATTAACTAATCTTATCATAAGTAGTTATTAAAGCAATTGTTATTGAAATTAAGCATTATTCTATCTTTTGTTGGTGGGCAATTTTATTTTATAAATTCACTTATCCAAGTAATTTTGTATCACCACAACTTTTTGAGGAAGAAATAGCAATTATAATATGCAAGTAAATTACTTTGACAGGAAATCAGTGATAAAGTCATGTGTATTTTTTTCTAAAATGTATTTGGAGTTTTATTTTCAGCTTTAATACACATTTTTATAAGCAGCATAAATGAGTTGTTAAAATGAGCCAATTGCAGTTTCAACATCTGTGTCACTGATGTTTTCCCCAACTTTTTAGGTTGAATCTATATCAGAAATAAAGTCATTTGGAAATTATGTAATTTGTGACCCCAAGTTTTACATTGGTCATTAGTAGATTTTGACTCTCATTATTCCATCATCCATGATGGAAAAAAACAAGGGTCTTAAAATTGAATACACAAATACAATTACAATAATGACACTAGAAGAAGTGATAAACTTTGTAATTTTGTAAATAGTCCAGGTTGTTGCAATGAACCAACATTAAGTCAATCAAAAAGAATCTGTTAGCCATATAACTTTTTTTTGTGCACTGTCCATGCATGATACATGATACAGATCCCTCTACCCTCCTCTCTCACCATATGTATGTGATTTTGCATATTTACAATTTTAGATATAGAAATAATAGAATTGGGATGGATTCAATAATTTTATCTGTAAGTAATGAGCAGAATTTGTATTGAAAGTATGTTATCTGTGCTGTGCAAGAATAGACTAAGATAATTTTGATGTAAGTATACAAACTTTAGAAAATATATCACAATTTTGGTTAAAAAGAAGGGGCCAATAATGAAAGTGGGATGAACATATAGACTATCATTTTGCAAGTTATGAAAAGATATTCAGTGTTAAATTGGCACCTTCTGGTTGTCTGAAAACAATGATCCTCAAACTTTTGGATTTAGATTCAAGTCTTTAAATGTAAGGAAAGATTGCAAGTAATTAGATTTTTGTACTTTATGCCTGTTGTCGTTTACAGTAGTAAAGACAGTTTGAAATATATATTACTTAATTTAATCTAAATCCACTTCACATTAATAAAATACATACATTTTCATGAAGTCACTACACAATTTGAACATTAAAAACTAATGCTCATGAGAATAATGGTGTTGCTTTAGATGTTGATACACTTTTAAATTAAGAGGTGAACATTCTCATCTTCCTGATTTGAGAGAAAAGCTTCCAGTTTTTCACCACCGGGTCTGAAGTTGGTGATAAGTTTGTCATATGGCCTTCCTTGCATGGAGGAATGTTCCTTCTATACTCATTTTTGAGATTTTTTTTTACCATAAAAGTTTGAGTGTTGTCAAATATTTCTTCTCTGTGTATTGAGAAAATCATATTATTTTTGACCTTCTTTTTGTTGACATGTCTATCTTGTTTATGGTTGGGTATAAGTTGATTCATATTTGCTTGCATCCCTGAAATAAACCTACTTGATGTGACAAATGATTCTTTAAAGTATTGCTGATTTCAGTTTACTAATATTTCATTGAGACATTTTACCTATGATGAAAGATTGGACATACTGTTTTCCTTTTCTGTGATGTCATTGTCTGGATTCAAAATCAAAGCAATGTAATTCCATGGAAAAGTCTAGAAGTTTTTTTTCTTATCAATTTTATGTAATTAAAAATAGGTATTAATTCTTCATTAAATGTTTGGTTCAATTCATGAGTAAAAACATTTCATCCTGACTTATGCTTTTCAGGAAGTTTTGATTACTGTTTTAATTTTGTGATTCATGATGGGTCTAAATTTACAATTGCTTTATCAGCAAGATGGGGGAAAGTCATGGAAGAGAGTGGTTGCTGTTGTGAGTATGCTGAGTGTGGGACTAACTCATGTTTGTGGCATCTCTTATATCTCTCCCCTTTGTTAATATGGACCAGAGTCTCTGGAGCCTGCAAGTATACTTCATGAGATCAGGGACAGTCCTTAGAGGTAGACAAAGGAAATACATTCCAGAGCTTCTGTCTCTGTTCAGAACTTTGTAGAGTCAATAGTCAGTTTGATAACAAGTCATTGTAGAGCAAAACGTTGGCCAAAGTGATGAGAGCTTCTACAATCTCTAGAAATGTTGTAAAACAATTATTTAGGTTTTTATAATGCAAAACAAAGTGACAGTATCTGTTAAAAAAAGGAATTTTGGGAATATGTATTTTTTCTCTGTTATATACAATGTTAAAACATTATGCATTGCACTAAATAATTTCATATCATTGCATTGAAATAAGATATATTCTTATTTAAATGTTAAAAGTATTAGACTTTTTGACTTTAAAAAAGAAACAATATGTAAAAAAGGAAGAGGTTCTTCTATTAAGGCATATAAAGACAAAACATGAGTTATCAAAATTAATGGCTATAAGCCAAACATAAGAATAGGTACCAATGTCACCAGTAACTATATTGTAGTGTGAAATAAAAAATAACAATAACATATAAATATATGATAACATTACCTCAGAGATCACAAATTAAGTATCTGAATTCAAGACTTAGATATTAGTTGATAAATCTTAAGTGCAATCAGCTTTCAAACCAAACAACCTTTATTTCTATCTTCATTTGTATTAAGTTTCATCTAAAATAAGTGATGGTAATTTCTCTGTATGCAATATATATATGTATATATGTACTTATTCAATTTGTTTTATCATCGTAATTTGTATGTGCATATATCATCTTTATTAAAAAAATATGATGAACCTGAAAGAAAACGTACCAAGGTTTTTTGAAGTTTGAGCAATGGGAATGTAAAGAATGATTGTGCTCTTCTAACTTTTTTCTATTTTTTCATTTTAATAATTAAAATTAAATTTATTAAAGTCATTAATCATTCCATTATTAAGTATGAAAATTTTATTCAATGCATTTGTTATCCTAGGTGCTCTATATACTTTCCTACTTATTTCATAAGTTGTTAAATATTCATAACAACTTCGTGAAAGTGAAAGTATTATTACCCTGCCTCTTTGTGATTAGAAAACTGAGGTTGAGAGAAATTAATACCTCCTCTAAAGTTTTAACAAATAAAATTAGAGATGCCTTGTTTTTCCTGTGAAATTTGCAGTTCACTTTTTTCACTGAGAAAAGGGACCAAAAGTTTATATTGAATCATCTTCTACTAAACATATTTGGGTTTAATGAAAGCTATTCTGACTAGAAACCCAATTCTAGTAAACAGAAATTCCTGTCTTTATTCTTCCTAGTTAATCATAAAGTAGATAAAAAGTGCTTGATGGAGAAATATTAAGAAAAGATTTAAACATTAGTCTCTACTAAAGTAGATGAAAAGATCTTAAGAAAAAAATGTGTTTTCATTTATAATTCCTAAACAAACCAGTGCTGATGGCTTCATTTCATCTGGCACTTCTAAATGACTGGTAGATGGAATGTTTAAACCCTATGATCCAAGATGGCTCTTAAACCAAATGAGTCCATTTTTCTGTGAAAATCTCTATTTGTTTTCCTTCTCTGCGTTTTCTTTAACTATTCTACTTTCTGAGTTTTTTTGTTTTGTTTTATTTTTGTTCCTGTGATACTTTGCTCTTAATAAAAGGAAATCATGTAAGAGAAATCATCATGATTAGATTTTTAAAATTAGAATTGAGTTTGTGTCATTTTGCTTTTGGTGAGATTTCAGCCTGAATAGGTTTCCTGAGTGTGATTCATACTTCCTTTAAAAAAAGATACAATGATTAATTTTCCTGCAATATGTTCAGACCTATAATTTCTTGAGAAATTAAAAGAGCCAGACAAAGATATGTGTGTTTATTTTTCCCTCATGTGTTCTGGCCTTTTATCCCTACTCTGTATCAGGGTCTTCTCAATTAAAAAAGAAAATTTCTCTAACTGAACCTACTAAAGTTACAGTATTGTTTTTCTTTAATTTGCATTTGAAGTGTAGCACATGATATTTTGATACTCAATATCAAATTTATTGATTCTATTGTTTTCAAGTAATCTTTATGATTTTCCTTTAAATCAGAAGTTAATGAAAGAGGGAAAATGAGACAATAGTAAAGGCAGGGTTAAAAAGGAAAGGGAAATGAAAAATATGTAAGGGAAAGAGAGAAAAGATGGACTAATTCAGATAACCAATCTTTTCTCTTTATTAAAGCAATTTTCTGTATGTTTTTATGATTCAAGGTATTCTTACCAATATGCTAAAATATTTAATATTTAATCTTGTCATATATTTTGAAGAAAATTTTAGATCTCATATAGCTTTCATCATTTTAATTAAAATATATAGCTATTTTTGTGCTAAATTATATCAATAGACAATTCATATTTTACTTTTTAAAAAATTTATTTATATATAAATTTCACATCATTGTATCTCAGGGATTTACACCCTCCACCTCCACCATGACTTTTCCTCATGGCTTTTGTTTATTTTTTCCCAATATCCCATATATTAGTGACACCATTTGGTTTCTGTCTTTTTCTTTTTGGCTTGTTTCTGCTAATATGATTTCTGTGCTTGGATGTTTATTGCAGCACTATTTATAATTGCTAGAACTTGGAAGCAACCTAAATGCCCCAAAACAGAGGACTGGATGAAAAAAATGTGGTATATATATACACTATGGAATATTACTCATCAATTAAAATGACAAAATTGATTTTATGATAACATGGATGTACTTAGAAGAAATCATATTTTACTTTTGAAACATATTTGTGTCATAATGTTTAATGAAGTTTTGTATTATTTAATTTTCAAAGACCTTATTAGGTCTTTTAGTCATTAGTGAAAAATCTTCTAAATGATTAAAAGTATGCATTATACTTAATCCATCATTTCCAAATTCAAAATTTTTGTATTGTTTATAAAGATACTTAAATTTTTAAAAGTTTACCTTCTGTTCTGATGATTAGGTTCCTGTTCCTTGAAATAATAGTAATAATATTACTTATATGTAAATAGATATTGACTGTGATATCTAGCAGTTTTCATATATTCATGAAATATCTTGGGATCATATTAAATGCAGAGACAGATTTTCCCATTTGGGATTGAGCCTAAATATTTCTATGTCCAATTAGCTTCAATGTGATGAGGATTTTGTTCTTCCATGATGTGTGCATGGATTATGTAGCAAGGTTCTCAGCTGTAATATATTGTTTTCAAATATTCAGTTAAAAATCTCAAAGTACTTTTTTCACTGGATGCTTTTTAGGGGACCATTTCTAAATGTCCTGTCGATATAGAATTTGACTAATTTTTATTTTGGCAGCATTTATTTTTTTTTACTTTCTTTATATTGAATTATATGCAAAATGTTACCTTAATGTAACAAGTGTGACTTCATAAAAATTGACTCATGATGTTGTATAAAAACACAAAAACCCCATAATATATGATTTCAGATAAACATATTATTTGCTGGGTTATATCCCAAATATGCATCTTTTAAAATCATTTATTGTTTACTTAAATTATATTTTGAATAATGCCTATATTTTATCGAGCACAGGTAAAAATATTAATGTCTTAATTTTGAAGAACTTAAAATGTGATTTAAACTTAACATGCTAATTCACTAAATTATTTTAATATTCTTATTTCTTCCTTAGTTTTTCTTCACATTACCTAGCAGGTAAAAGAGAATTAAAATAATTTAGAATTGTGTGCTTTACAACTTGTAATTATATTTTTATTTTTTTCAAGATTTTCACATTTGTATATTTTTTGTTCAGTTTTTATAAACTTTAAATTTCATGCCTTTAATTTTTGAGTAACTTCAATATGAAATCTACTTCATATAGTATTAATCTATAGTTATAATTTCTATTATATTTTAGCATATTTTTTGTCTAGAGATCTATGATCAAATACTCTATGATTTTCAAACTTGTGTTGCTATTTGTACAGCTACATTTTAAATACAAATAATGGCACAAGATTGAGATTGAACTGTGGTTAGTAGGATGGTGTACTGCAAAATCTGTACTGAAATATTATTTATTACTTATTATTAATAGTTATTAAGCTCCAGTAAAGTTATACCATGTGGGATAAAGAAAAAAAAAACAAAAACAAAAGACAAACAAACAAACAAAAAAAAACCACACATGGACTCTTGACATCCTAGATTTTCTAAACAGATCATAATATCGGATTTTTACTTGAAATCTTCTGATACCTGTAAGTCTCCCACAGGGCAGTTTATATTTTATAACTAGTGTCTTAGGTTACATAAGCTTTGTCTTGGTGGAGTCTCATAAAATTTTGTAAGGCAGGCAAAGGGAGCAACTGAGGATGAGAGCCCAGTAAATTTCAGCAGCGGTGCTTGATGCCAGTCTTTTGCTTAATAAGTCTCCTGCTTGATTCATTCATTCATTATCAGTGAGGAAAGAGCCCTTTCCAATCTTCCCTACTTCGTCTAAAAAATTCAGCAGGGAGTTTTTGTTGTTTATATCCCTCTGCAACAGGTGGTTTTCTTTCATGCTCTATAGTTATTTCAATTAAACTGTCAGAACATATTTCACACGCTCCAAAATCTGGCATCTTACAGCCAAATATACACAGCCTGTTATAAAGACCTTTGGAAAGCTTGCAATGAGTATACAAATGTTTTTGGCTTTGTTTTTTGGTTTTTGTTTTCTTTTTAATAATTAAATTCTTCAGATTTCTAGATAAATGATACTAAATTCACCCTTGAATAGGTGGCTATTATAAGAAAATGCCAGATTTCCTTCTAATTATACATAGATTTAAAACTCAGTTTCAATAGCAATTGAAAGTAAAAGACATTACATTTTGCTTTGTAAGCTCTTCAAGAAATGAATTGCATCAGCCTCTTGAAATGGCTACTAGTCATCACTTTCTAAGGCATATAATGGTTGCACTAGATCTAAATCATAACTTATATGTCTGTTGGTACTTTCTAGTTGCATTCAAGGCCTGAGTCAGCACTGGCCATGGCTGAGCAAGATCGGTTTATTTGGTGGCTTCCACCCAGCTGGAGAAGGGTTGCAGATTTCACTATGATTATGACAAACCACTCTGTCTTTTGGCCTGATAGAGACCCTTTAGACTTACTACATTATTGTATTCTTATTTGATTTTTAGATGAACTCTTGAGAGTTTAAGTTGAAAATTTAAATAAAAATATTTGATTTTGAAAAATAAGTGTAGTAATTTGAGTTTGAAGGCAATTGAAAGTTACTACAACCAAATGCTTAACATTAAAGATAGCAAGTAGTAGAATGACAGTTCCAGATCATACAGTTTGTTGGAAAAAAAGTGGAAAAGTCCTCAGAATATAAAACACATTTGAATGCCTGTGATACAGGCATTTACTATTACCATAATTTACTACTTATTTAGTCATGTTAACACATAAAGAACAGGAAAGGTGGGAAATTAGCCTTGGAAATAACAATGATATTCTTTATTAATTTAAGAATAGTGTTTCACTGAGATTATGATGTTTTTCTCTTTCACAAAAAAAGGGGGGGGGTCTAAAACAATCATCTCCACAAAAGAAGCAAAAAACAATTCTGAAACAACTATAATAAATCCCCCAAAGCAAAGGTTCTTTTCTAAAAGATATTTATTTTAATTCATATTAAGTATTTAAGTTACTTTTCTAGGTGACATGAAGCTTAGTTTAATAGGGAAAATAACACGGGTGCAAACATAATTTCATCAAGTATTGTTTAGGTTCAAAGTGAAGTGATATTCTGTTAAATAACCACAATAGCTCCATGAAAATGACTACATTTTATTTGCCCTTCAATAAAAAGAAACTTTTCAATAGTAGATACATGTTTATTATTCTTAATACTATTAGTGAATGTTCTAGGAAAATAATGTGACATAGTAATGATCTGGAGATGGAGTAGTAGATGAACATAAGGGACATAGTAAAGGCAATATTTGGTTCAAGTATCATGTGTTCCAAATGTAGAAGCTAAAGATAATATATTTAATCAAAAATACCTTGAATACAATTTTATGACACTTGAGTGCTGTAGTATAAAAGCAAAACCAGACTATATGTTTACACAGAGAATATGATAGAAAATCAGCAAAAAGAGAGAGAATTTTAGAAATACATCCATGAGAAGGTAGAAAAGGTAATTCAGCAAAGGGGCAAGATAAGATGTAGTCACACTGTATAAAGCTAAGCACTGAATACTGTATGACTAAAAATAACCAGAGAGAAAAGAAGTACTGAATACTGTAGGAAAATAAAAGAATTGCTCTTTCTTCAAGCTCTAAATTCAAACCAGACCTTAAAATTCAGACACACTGGAATGTTTTCCTTTGGTGGAGCACTTTGCAGAACTTGAAATTATACAAAAGCAAAGATGTAGCACATATTGTATATAAAACTGTACAATGGGAATATTACATGTATTTCTGATAAATGTAAATAAGCTGTGATTTACTTTTTTTTCAATCTGTGTATGGTTTGGGCCTTTTTAATATGATGTAATGATATTTCATGTTTAAAAAAAACTGCAAGTACTTAATTTACATTGCTTTCTTTTTCTATATACAATTTAAAACATACCTGCTGGATTTTCACTAGTATTATTACATTGAATATTGTAATATTGAATTTTAAAATCCAATAGCATGTTATATAGTTTTATATCAATAACTTTATTTTCTAATTTCCAGTATACAGGCAAAAACACATTTTTTGTTGAATTCATACCCACTTTCTTTGTTGCTTTCATAAATAATATTTGTTTTTGTAATTGGGATTCAATGCTTCTCTACTAGTACATAGACATGAGTTTGATTTTCCATATCAGCTATTAACAGAGCATCTCTGCAAAATTTACACACAACTTTTGTAAACTTATTGTAAACTTATTTGTTTTGTTGAGTTGTTTGAGTTCTTTGTAGATTTTTCATCTAAGACTGTTCTGTACGGTATGCAAATACTTTTTCCATTTAGTGGGGTGACTTTTTATTTTAGTGGTAGATTTTTTTTTCCTGTACAGATTTTCAGTTTCATGCATCCCACATGTTTAATATACTCTAGTTTTTCTGTTGTTGGAGATGAATTCACAAAGACTTCACTGAAGTCTCTATCCTGGCACATTTTGCCTATCCTATGTTTTAGGTTTTACATCCAAGTCTATTACTCATTTTGAGTTAATTTCTAGTGTATTATGATTTAGTGGAAAAGTTTGATTTTTTGAATATAGATATTCAGTTTTCGCAAAAGCATTTATTAAAGAGGTTTTCTTTTCTCTTTTATATTCTCTTGGTACCTGTGTCATAGATTAGCAATCCATATTGGTGCGGTATATTTCTGGGCACTCAATTTTCTTCCATTGATTTATGTACCTTTTTGTTTGTTTCAGTACCATAGAGTTTTGATTATTTCAGCTTTGTAATGTAGTTTAAAATATGGAAGTGTGATACCACTATTTTCCCACTTTTTTTTGTTATAATTGTTTTTAACTTTTCAGGGTATTTTGTGTTTCATTTCACAAATTCATAAAATTTTTGAATTTTAGAAATATTTTTCTTTGAAGATTGATGCTGAAAATTCAATAGACCTTGCACTAAATCTGTATATTGTTTTGGATAAGACAGTCATTTCAAAATATTAGTTCTTCTAATCTATGAGCACATAATATCTTTCCAAATTTTTGTGTTTTCTTCTGTTTTAACAAAGTCTTATAGTTCTTAAGTGAATAGTTCCTTCACCTCTTAAGTTTACTCCCATATATTCACATATTTTTGATGCAAATACAAATTTGAATGTTTTGTTAATTTCTTGCTCTTCACACTGCTTCCACATAGGCATGCAACTGATTTTTATATAATGATTTTGCAAACGGAACTGATTTAGTGTTTTAGGTGTTTTTTTTTTCTTTTTTTTTCTTTTTTTTGTGGCACTTCAGAGTTCTGCTATCATATCATCTGCAAATAATGGTAATTTACTTTTTTCCCAGTGCATATGCCTTTTGCATCCCTCTCTTACCTAGGTGCTCTAGCTGGGATTTCAAAACTATGTAAAATAATTATGTCACTAGTGGAATCTTTTTCTTGTATCTGATCTTATATGAAAATGTTTAATTTTTTTGCCACTGAGAATGATGCTACCAGTGAAACTAGTGATATATAGTCTTAATATGTTGAGGCATGATCCATCCATTCCCATTTTTAATAGTCTTTATCATAAATAGATGATCAGAAAAAATGCTTTCTTGGAAATTAATAATACAATTACATACATTTTATCTTTCTTTTTTTGATGAATTACATTGATTTATTTCCCACTGTTATACTACCTTGTATCTCTACAATAGTCCTGCTTGAACAGGGTGTAAGTTTGTTTTTAATCATTACTAGTTAAGTTTGCTAAAATTTTCTTGAAAATGTATGTATACCCATCATTCAAAATAGTTTGCAGTTTTCCTTTTCTTTTTCTTTTTCTTTTCTTTTTTTTTTTTTTGTGGTGTCTTTTTCTGGTTTTGGTATCAAGGAGATACCCCATTGCATACTCATGGCTACCTACCTCCTAAGATTGTCATATTGGCATGGAAAGAGCTGAAGCTGAATAAATCACTGTTAAAAGTCTTTGTTAAATGGCTTAACACCTTGTTTTATAAAGAGAGCGTAGTCCCTGTCTTTACAGAAAATCCAAGTGGTCCTTGTTCCTGTACAAATGAACATTAATATTTTATTCTTCAGATTTCACTTACAGAGGGGGTATCATGTAAGTCCCTTTCATTTGCCAAAGTTGCTGCTATGGAAACAAGTTGTGATGCATGACAGAAGAGGAACACTGGTAGCAGTATGCTTAAGCAAAGGGGTTTTCCACAAGTTTTTCCATTGTCTTTGGAGTCAATAAAGAAAGAATTTGGAATCATACCATACAGAAATTCTACATTGAGAAGAGATTGCTAGTTCAGTTTTGTCAATTACACTTCCTTAAAGCCCATAATTTAAAAGTGAACTTTGGGGCATGAGCAAAGAAGTCACATGTGTTCCAGTTACTAAGGGTTTAAAAGTTGACTGTTTATGCAAACTATTTTCACACTTTTAAGTCAAGAGGGGAGGAATTAATGCTTTTGTGTGATGAAATAAATGTTCCCTTAGTTACTTGAAGTAAGAAATATTCCTCCTTTAACCTCTAAAATTGCATACAATGAGGGAATTGGCTTTGAAGAAGTTATGTTGTTGAGAAAAGTTACAGGTATATTGAATTCCAGTACTGCTTTCATTTATAGGTACATGACCCAAATTTTGAATTGCGGTTGTCTGTTTGAAAAGGTAGTCTCATTGGTGAATTTTTCCCCCTACGTTATCTCAAAAATCTGAACTATTGCACCAAGAAAGAGGAAGTCCTATTATTAGCAGATAGTCTAGAAAGGATTCAGGAAGACATACATTCATTCTTCTCACTAAAATATATAATAAAATTAATATATTACATTACATGAGAGAAAGAGGAAGTCCTATTATTAGCAGACATATAGTCTAGAAAGGATTCAGGAAGACATACTTCATACGTCTCACTATTCTGTACTATATGTCAGAAGAGTCCATTTATAATACTTTCAGTTATGCTATATTTCAATGTGTTGAATTACAAATTGAAACTTTTACCTAGGAAAGTAGCTATTTTTGTAATATAGTTTAACGTTGCCAAATAATTTCAGCAACAGATTCTATAGTCATTTTAAAAATTATTTTTCAACATATTTAGGAATAACTTCTACTGACATTGTAAACATAATTAAAGCTTTACCTCTTAAAATAAATATATTTAATAGAAGTGAGGTAATGTTTGTTTAATAGAAAAATCCATCTTATTTAGGATGTAAGTCAGAAACATTAGAGGTTACTACTAAACTGACTTAAAATGTGGGCTCTTACCTAATTATCACTATTGTCCCCTTAGATTTCTAGTGATTAACTACACCTAATTATTTATTGATTGTTTGAAAAAATCACTTTCAAGTTGCTTTTAAGAGGAAAAGAGTATAAAGGATAACTGTTTAAAAGATGGTAGAAAGAGAGGATGCTTAAATCCATGCTACCTTGATATATGGGGGGGAGCAGGCACATCTGGAGTGTATTAATTCCTCACAGGAAGTGAGGGCCAGTGCCTCTGTTGGAAAAAGATCATATATACCACTGTAAGAGGTAAATTAGATAATCACAACTGTGTTTATAAAGAGAAATAGCCACCTTTTTCTCAAAGAATGCCAGGGTTTGCCTCAAGCAATGGACAGACCTGGAGTTTATGGAAAGCTATGTGTAGAGCAGTCAGGGACCTATGGTGGAGGACAATGGTGCTTTGGTAATGAAAATGACAGGTAACATACATCTGAAGGAGTGTTATTCTCTAGCTCTGAATCACATTGAGTGCTGTAAAACAATGTTACTTCAATACAAATATTTTTAAAGGAGTAGTATAGAAATATATAGGTTTTCTGGGAAAAATATAGCTATATTTGAATTTTCTAAACTCATAAAGATGGAATAAAATGTGTATCAAATTAGTATGACTATTATTATTTACTATCCAATCATATGGAAGGAAAGGATCACATTAGGCAGCAGTACTTTAGTTAACTATGTACAAAGAAAGTACTGCAAAATTGGGAACCAGGTCCAGTTGACAATATTTGAGTCATGCCCTTCCTGTTCAGACACCTTTCTAGGGGGAGATGGAAATGCAATAGTAAAAGAAAAAAATGAATCCTTCCCAGGAGATTTATATAAAATTTCATTTAAATAGTAGCATGTAGCAGAGACAGAGATGGAATGAGAATTCACATCTTCCAATTGCCAATTTTTTAAGTTCCTTTTTAGAGTCTTATATTCAAAACCATTATTAATGTATGAGAATACATCTAAAGGGGTACTTCTAAGAAGACCTTTAATTTGAGAAATTGAATCAGTCCTTGCAGTTTCTTTCTTTCCCCATCATGTTGAATAAGTAATCAGGCCTCTGTTTAATTACTAAAGATTTATTCCAGGCTAGAAAAAAATAGCATATCTCTTAAAACAATCTGATGTGAATACTGGGAAGTAATTAATAAACTACCCTATATATTGTTATATTATAATTTTAATTTCATTCATATTGCATAGAATAATATTCATACCAATAGCCACCTATTCTTAGTAAATACTTAAGTCAATTTTCAGTGTGAGATGGAAATAGCAAAAGGAAACGGTACAATTAGAAAGCTGAGTATTGCCTGTGCTTATATTGTATAAACATAACTAAAGCTTTTAAATCTTTGAATCTATTTATATTTATAAATTGAATCACATCTGTGGTTATCAAAATGTATGGTACATATGAATTAATGCAATAGAATTGTTAAAACATATTCTGAGGACCCTTGTTTTGAAACTGATGCTTTAGAATTTGGGTGAATATCTGCATGTTAAATAGGCACCTCAGGTTATAGTGTTTCGAAGTGTTGTTAAACAATAGTTAGAAAACATGACTTAGATGTTCTCTGGAAGTCTTTCCTAATTGTAAGGCACTATGACTTAAAATTCACACACACACACACAAAAAAAATAGAATTTAGCAAGATTGATTAAAGTAAAAAATGTTTATTTGGAATCCTATAAGTAGACTATTAAAATTAATAAAATTTCCGTTTTTAAGAGTAGTTTTTGTTCACAATAAAATATGGTGGGGTGGTAAAAAAGAAATCCTATATAACCCGTTTGCACACATATACAAACTCACTGTGATACATTTGTTACAATTAATAAACCTACCATGAGACATTATCACTCAAAATTCCATAATTTACATTAGATGTTATTCTTGGTGGTATACATTGTATACATTTTGACATATATATATATATATATATATATATATATATATATATACATGAATCCATTGTTTTATAAATAATTTATTCACTGAAAGTCAAATGTCTGTTCTGAATAAGTAGCCTAACATATTTAAAGCTATTGAATTTCACTGGTAAACATTTATATTTGTGTGTGTGTGTGTGAGAGAGAGAGAGAGAGAGAACTTTGGTTTACAAAGATGTATATGATTTGGAGGTACAAGATCATGTCCTTCAGTGTGTATTATGACACCACACCTACAATCAAGGAATCCACAGTTCTCCACTGCAGTCAATTTTGCAACCTCTGTACACTTTTAAAAATGAATCACACTTTAAGTATATTGTAAGTCTGTCTTATACATGGCCTTGATAGTGACTTCGTTACTGTGCTAGTCCATGTGTTTCAAAAGTTATACAAGAACAATTACCCAAGATTATCTTGTATTATATAATCATAATGCAGCATAAAACTTAATATAGTAAATACATGAATAGATTCTCAAAAATGAACACCTGAAACTTATATAATACAATGCACTGCTGTGTTAAAATATTAAAAAAGATAAAGGTGTTGCTATGTAGAATTTTGAATATCAGATGGTGAAATCAAGTTACTAAAACACATCAGCTACCCATCATCTCATGTTCTTTTAGCTGTGGAAGTCTGAATACCACCAAAAATACAGTTAGCATTTTTTTTCACTCACAAAAGGAAATTTAAGAAAATAGTTTTCTCATATGTCCTATAAGACTATTTTTCTGGTTTTCTAAGAAGATGATGCATATTTCACCTGATAATTCATCAGTTGAAATAGTGTGAGATGTGTTAATTTTGAAGATCATGGAGGTGCACTAGTATGTCTACAGCTCTTCAGTAACTTGATGTTGTCCAGGATATTAGCTGTAAAATGCCACAATTTATTTATAAATCAACAATTTGAAGTCATCTTCAGTATTAGTAAACTGTCAGAAAACAGGAATATCTATCTGTTCACAATGATTAGTATGTTACCTCTTTGCTTTTTCAAATCCGCATCTTTTCCCCATTTTGCTACTCATTGCCATATTGTAAAGTAAATTTACACTTACTTTAAGGATTCAAAATATGCTTAAGGTGCTAAAATTTTGATAGGTTTCTTAAAACATATAGTCGTTTTGACAGTAGTCTAATCATAAGATTGTGACACAATCTGAAAATGTGTTCCATGTGTATTCACATGAATGGTATCAGACACGCTCATAAATTTTATGGTGGAAGTGAACTGCTTAGAGTAGTTGGTTCTAAATCAGACTGCCTGTGCTCACTTCTAAGTTCCATAACCTGATTGTTTTTTATACTTGAATATTTCCATACTCTTTGATTCAGTTTTTTCATCAGTATGAAAGTTTGATGAGAAACACACACACCACTTATTTTTTTCTTGACATTAGATTAATATATATAAAATTTTTGTCATTTTATAAAATGTAACTAATGTTAAATTATTCAAAAAATAAGTAAAATCATGGTTTGTTTTTCTGCAATGTTCAATAATTCACTATGTAATTTGAGTCACATTATTGTTTGCAAATTAAATGTAAGGTTTTGGTTATCTTCTGAAGTGCAGGTTACAATTTATTTGTTAATTATAGAGAGTTTCTAAAGGTATTTATGTTGTGTGAAGTATTCTGTTATCAGTTCTAGTCTGGTTTTACAGCGTCAGCTGCAATCCCTCTAAAAAAGTTGGAGTCAGCCTTTATTTCAAAAATACTTTAAACATTTCACCAAAATAATTTAATATATTGGAATTAATGGAATTCTCATGATACTGAAGAATAAATGGGCTGTTAAGAATATTGAAAGAATTAGGCAGCAGTGGATTTAAAGTGCCCTCTTCAACTTTTCTCAGACATTACAAATGTAACCATTAATATGCAGCTTTCTACTAAAGTTCACCATACTTGATTGATTTTTTTCTCCTTTATGATTTGGAAATAGCAGTTGCAATATGTTGAAAGTATAATCAGTTTATATATAATAAAACACTCCTAAATCATAACTGAGACATTTTTCTTATAAATTTAAAATTACTTATTTAATATAAAATTGAAAAAAATCAGTATACAAAAGTAGTCTAGAAGTGTCAGTAAATGTCAGAGTGAATTTGAGAAGTCTCTCCCATATATAATTAGTAAGCATATTTTGAGGTACTGTGGGAAGATACAGTACATTAGAGCTTACTATATTAAGAGAATATATTAAAATCTTTCCATAATAACCAGTGCTAAGTTGATTATAGAGTCAGCATCAGTACCCCCATCTAAGCTCTCTTCAACTTCAAGAAATTTCAGGAAATAAGATTCATTGAATTCACTTACGTGTATAGTTTTGACTTCAGTCTAAAAATGAATAATCTAGTATGAATTTTAAAGGCAATTATTCTCCATCTACTGTTGCCCCTGTGAAGATGCAAGTGTCAATGCAACTTTCAGATGAGCTTTTGAGAAGAATGTGTATCATTGCTGCCAGCTTAAACCTTCTAGAGAGTTTTTCCAAATTTGCTGTGGTGTTGGGCTAAGCAGCTCATAATTGTCTATATCCTTGCTGATGAATGCTACCCTTAACAGCAGCTTTCCTGCTCTTCATTTGCTGACTTTCCAATGATACTCTAAGTACCTAACACCTTACTATGTATGATGCATTCATTAGTTTCTAATTTCCTAACTGACTGATGCCAAACTGATGACATCCATAGTCCTCCACCATAGACCATTGTCCCACCCTCTCATTCTCTACCATTACCCTTTTCCAGTGGTTGCTTCAATTGGATTTCTAGGCTTTGTTTCTTGTTTGGTTTTGTCTGACTTTGTTTCATTTCTCTATATTTGTTCATTCCAGCATTACTTGTTTGTGGTGAGCACCATTTGTTGAACTAATTAATCTTTCTCAGTTGAAGTATTTTTGCACCTTTTTCAAATTTGTTGTTCAATTATATGCAGTTTATGTCTAGAACTCTCTTCCTGCCAATAAGTCATAGTGTTGATCAACATCATTTTATAGTTACTTTTTTCCTTTTTTCAGTTAAAATTTTATGTATGCTATATACATGCTATATTCATAATTCTGAATAGTTTGAGTCTTTACTATCTTTTAATAATAATAAATGGGCTGAACGAATTATACATTTTAACTAGTCCTTTAGAGTCATAGGATATTTTATTTTTACCAGTTCATTCAGTCACATGAATTCTGTAACTCACGTGCAATTTTTTGTAGTATTATTAATTGAAGGCCAATGATTTTTATATACATATGTAAAATCTCTGAATCATTGCATAAAATACCTACGGATTATTCATTGTTCTGTAGTTCACCTTTATCATAAATCAGTTTCTTTGGATGTTAAATTATTTCATCAATTGCATTAGTTTTAATTTTCCTTCTAATTTATATGCTGTGTTATTGGCAGTAAGAACTTTCAACACCAAATCACTTTTTTGTGGTTCATTCCCATTGGTGGTACTAAGATGAAAGGTTTCTATTGGTTTTAAGAAAAATATTACAAAGTAACATATATGACTTTAAAAACTAAAGAATCTCATGATTATATTCACTCCTATTGTTAGAACTTAAATAATTTAGTAGATAATTGCTGAATTAGTGTAGTAAGTAATTTGTCTCTTGGGGACTGACAACTGAAATTTAGTTTTGTACTATGTGCTCTGTGAATACTTAAAAAAAAAAGAAACAAAAAAGTTCACAAATAAAGAAGCTGTTGGTAGGAATGAATTCTCGCTTAGCCGATCTGAAATAAAGGTCAAAGCCTGAAGTCCCCGACTCTGTTATCTTAGTTCTATGTGTATGAATAATTGTATTGATGGAATTATCTAAGCTCATATTTTTTCAGCCTGGTAAAGCTACACTGAGCATGCTCCTGGAACTCCCTTTTCATTTTTTTGTATTAGTTTAATTTTTAATGTATTACATATATATATAAATGTTATATACATCATATCATTTTCTACTCTGAGGTTCTCCCACCACCTTGTTACCCATCAATCATCATCTTAATCTCTTGTGCCCATCCCTCCCCTGATTTTACATTCCTCTTCCTCTATGCTTCAGTTCGCTTGACAGTTTGTTAGTTTTAAGTTTCACCTGTCCTTTGTTTGTATTCCCTATAGATGATATCATTCAATATTTCTCTTTTTTATTCTGGCTTATTTCTGCTAACATGATTCCTCCTAGCTCCATGTATGTTCCTACAAATAACATAAGTTTATCTTTTTTTGATTGATGAATAATACTCCATTGTGTACATATATTACAACTTTCTGATTCATTTGTCTGTTTTGGGGCATTTGGGTTGTTTCCATATCCTGGCCATTGTAAAGAATGTAGCAATAAACATCCAAGTACGTGTCTTTTTGAATTTGTGTCTTTATATCTTTTGGGTGGATTTCCAGAAGTAGGATTGCCAGATTAAATGATAGTTCCCTTTTTTTTTTTTTCAGTAGTGTTATGGTCCTCCACACAGCTTTCCATAGATACTGAACCAGTTTGCATTCCCACCAGCAGTATAAAAACTGGAACTCCCTTTTTAAACAAGTGTACCTACGGGAGTTTCCTTTAATCAAAAATTATTATGTATTGTTTTCAATAGCAAATGAAAGTTTAAAAATATAAAACATAGCAACCTTGCATTTCAATTTAGATGATTCACAAAATAGAGAAGATCTCTAACTTTGTTCACAGTTTAGCACTTCTGTGTATATTCATAATCTTTTTTCCTCTCAGCTCTGGTTCTGTTTTTTTGTTTTGTTTTGTTTTTTAGGGTATGAAATGAAAGAGTTTGTGGAGGTAATACTGAATTTCTATGATTTGGTATTTAGCAATCATGACTGTCTTGCTGATTTTAAGTAATTGAAATATTTTTAATTCAAAATGTACAGATGACTTGATTGTAAGGATTTGTCAGGAAACTTGCAGAGAACTGGTTAAATTTAAAAATTTATGACAAATGAGAAAAGTACTGTTTCCTGAAAACAAAAAATAACTGATGCATGTTGCATTAATCTTTTCAGATAAGTTTTTAAAACCTAACTGATTTTTCAGATAGGTTTTTTAAACTAATATGAAATATGAAATAATTCTAAGCACACACATAATTGGTTATAGTAGAGAATCATATCTGTTAAAATTGCATGGAACATACATTCACTTGTGTATAAAATAGAAAAAAATATTGCTACACAAACCAGGGTAATATTGCTAGTCACAATTTATTGGATTTTCTTTTAGTCTTAGTCCTAGTATTAAAGAAGGCAGGGGAGGTGAAGAGTGCAAAAGATCAAGATAGTTAACAAATGTTAGTGAAGTGGGAAAGCCCCGGGGTAAAAAAAAATAAATAAAATAAAACAACAACAACAACGACAAAAAACCACACACACACTTACCACATATCGGAAGAGAACAACAGGCCAACCAACCAACAACTAAACATCAACTTAACCAAACAACAATTTGCAGAAAAATGGGAGGAGTGACTGAAGGGGGGATACA
>PVHY01017037.1:0-32331 GCA_004024945.1 Uropsilus gracilis
AGCCAGGTCACAGCCAAAGTCACAATGCCCTGGAAACTTCCTGAAAGAGAACAGTCTTCATGACTAACTATGCTGGAGACTGTCAGAGTCAGCAGCCCCAGCCCATGACTGTCCTTACTCCCACTGGGTCCCTTCCTTGTGGGGCCAATTGCTTTTCTCAGGTGGGTTCCCTTAAAAGCAGTATTTGAGAAAAGGATTTGAGGGCAAGTCATTTTGGAGGGGAGATCTCAGGAAGCACCAGTAGGAGGCAGAGGAAGTGAACAGGGAAGGGGGAAGCAATTGCTGTACCTTAGGGAGCCTCTGTGGAAATGAGGGCAGGGCCTCACTCACTGCCCCTGGGGACTCAAAAGAAACAGTGGGGTCTCCCTCAATTCTCCACTGTGAGGCAAGGAAGTTGGGGTTCACTCATTTATTCATGCTGGGGACATGAATAAAATAAAATAAAACCAGTGGGACTGGTTTTAACTCTCAGCTCTTTTACCTGCTTCTTTTTCTGGTGACAGGCACATATGGGCAGGGACCATCTGGAAGGACCTCTGGAATGGTGACGGGGTCTTGGCTGACGCATTTATCACGGGGCAGCTTCAGGCAAGGCACAGCCATGTTTGTTGACTGAGCAAAGAAACCAGAGTGTCAACATTTGAGCAAAGGGCTGGGTCTGAGTCGTTCCCTGCTCCACTGGGCATGGGGCAGCAGGAGCGCTTAGGAGATATTTGTGGAATGGATGTTTCACAGCTTGTGGTGTAAAATCTTTTATTTCTGATAATAGCTCCCAATTATTGATTATTGCCTCTAGGTCAGGCACTGTGCTAAGTGCTTTACGTCCCATTTCGCCCCTGGAGAGCTGCATTATTACAGCAGTGGTATTATCCCTATAGTGAGACTGTTTAGCAGGAAAGGTGCCTAACCAAGGCCACCCAGCTTGAAAGTAGTAGCAAAATGAAAGCCAGGCTTCAGAACCTATATTTCTTTTTTCAGACTATTCATTAACAAACCAACAAAAAAACCCAATGGTGTGTAACTTCCTTACTATAAATCACATAGTATCTGAAGGGTATAGCTTGATGAACATGTACACACTCACGTACCTGACTCAAGACCCAAAGGATGTCCAGCAACCCAGCAGGCTTGACCCCTCCTAGGCAGTGCCCATCCCCAAAGGCATCAGGTCTGACTTTTGATACCACAGAGCTTGTCTTCTGTAACGTCTGTTGGTGGATTCATACAGTACATTCTCTTTCATGTCTGGTTTCTTGGCCTCAACATTTTGTCTCAGAACTGTGTTCACTGTTCCCTTTATCAATCAGCAGTGTTATGAGTGATAATCACAATCGTGATTTGCCAAGGTGGAGTGTGAATGTTTGTGCAACACACAATGGTGTGTATATTCCATATTTTTTGACCCTGACTGTTTCTAGTTATTGGCTGTTACAAACCAAGCTTTGTGCTTTGGTGACTATAACACCTGTTTCTGCTCAACTGGGGTGCGGGAGTGGAATGATTCATTCATTCATCTACTTCATGTTAGTGGGTTCTACCAATTACCTGAAGCACTTGTATCCATCAGAGTCTGTACTAAGCCTTCTTGATAAGCTGTGTCATGTGGTTGAGAAGAATCAGGGGAGCAAAGGACAGAAAAAAGAATTAGGGGAGCTAGTTAGGGGAGCACCAGGCCCATGGAAGCGTAGGTAATTTTGATGTGGTTTCTCATATGCATGGAACTTATAGTCACATAGGAGAGATGAGGGTCATACATAGTAACCACTATGTGAATTACACTCCATAGCCCAGCATGCTCTTCACTTGTGTACAGTCCTTTACAGTTCACATCCAGGACTTCATTTCACTCAGCCCACTGGGGCTTTACAAATGAGGAAGCCTATAGGCACAAGCAAAAGTGGAATAGAGCTGGACTTCACCTCCAAATCCCAGGTCTTTCAGTCCTACCACAGGGTTCCAGGCAGACCCTGGTGTCCACCAAGACGCTGAGAGCTGTTTGGTGCGCTGTGGAAGAACAAGGAGGATCTGCAACTACATAGGTTTTGAATTCTGGTTCCCTGGCTCTCTCACTCTGTGAACTTGGACAAGTCACCACTCCACCACTTGGACCTCAGTTTCTTCTTCTACAAAATGGGGATGATGGTAATACTTCCTCAGGGAAGCGCTGTGGTTGTGAGGATTCAGTGAGTAAGTGGCTAGAACACTGATGTGGATCTGGTTTTATAACCTGTATTTTCGCTCTCCTACAATAAAACTCATGTGTGTGTCATGGAAAGATCAGTGATGGGGACTCGGGGCCTTATTCCTTCCTCAAGGGGGAAGGGCCAATTTTCCTTCTGCAGTACCCCCCCCACCCCCAGCTTCTCTCCCAGCCTGGACAGTCCCTCCTTTGGGTGGGATCAGTTGGGACGGAATGCTGGCTGATTGCTAACAATGAGCCACATTCTTCTTCAGAAAGGCTGCTCAAGTCCACCCAGCTGATGTAGGGCGAGGGTGTGGCCAAATTCACCCAGGAGGGCAGGTCTGCCTGACCTGTGACCCTTGGAGCCACAGGCGTGCCAGGGCTTGGTCTGACAGCAGGGCTTGCTGAGGCTACCAGGATATGACTTTCTTTGCTCTGGGAATCTGGGCTGCACGGCCACTGCAGTGTGACACAAGCAAGCACACTCCAGCAGTGGTTACACCTGGGAATCCTAGGCTGTTGGACATGCAGGAGTGGGACTTGGCAGGAAGTCAAAGCCTGAGGTTATCATGTGGAAAGACAGTACTACATAGTCAGTGCTACATAGTCCCTCCTCTGCCCCTTCACACCCCACTCTGCCTGTAGAGCTAGGTCTATGAAGGACCACCTGTACAACCTGAAGTGACTGACCTCATCTCTCCCAGAGGTCTGCACCTCTCTCTCTGAATCTAGCCAACAGGTGAGAATTCCTTCCTCTAGGGGATGTTGAGGGAGGTTAAGACAGAGAACACAGTAGGTGATATCAAACACAGCAGACTCTGTGTGAATGACAGCCTCCTAATAATGCTCTACTGGGTCATGCATTCACTCCAGAAACCTCATGGGTCTCTGTCATATGCCAGGCACAGATTCAGATGAGGGGCTAGAGAAGGAAATGAGATGAACATTTCTGTCCTATGAAGCTGACATTCTAGTGCAGGAGACAAGACTCAGTGTGAGAATGCCAATTAGGATGGAGAAGGAGCCATCCTTGGCCTGAGAAAGAACATTCCAGTCAGAGAGAAGGATAAGTGCAAAGGGCTTGAGAGAGATGAGCTCTGAGGGCTTAAGAAAAAGACAGACGACCCCTGTGGCACCATTCCTGGGGGCTAGCCATTCTTAGGAGCCTTGTGCAGAGTGGGGGGGTCACCTCCACTGGGGGTAAAAATTACGCCACTTTTTGTAGAGAGAAAGTCTCTTCTAAGATCAAACTAAAGTGCCCACCCCTCCCCATCAAGGTTGAAGGCTGAGCCTTCTCTTCTAGTGCCTCTGGATCCAGAGCAAACTGGTTCCTCCCGCCTTCCCCTCACCAGCTCTAGAAAACCATCATGGTGAAGAAAATTAATCAAATAATCTAAGATCTTTCCACAAACTGACAGCAACAAGATGGGCCTATCTCACCAGCCCTGCCACAAAGCAAGAGGGGCAAAACCCTGGAGAGGACATTGGGAACTGCTCTGAGCACTCTGTACAGGACCTGGAGGGATTTCAGGTGACATTCGGGGGACTAGGAGGAGAGTGTGTGGTGCTAATGAGGGTGCTTCAGTCAGTGCCCAGGAACCAAGAGGAGAGAAGGACAGATCTTGGGAATGAAGTGAACATTATCTATAGGTGTGGCTTGATCTAGGACCCTGAGGCTTGGGATTTGATTGCTTTCACCCTCCCCCGTCACCCTCCCCTCTATCATGCAGTGACACCCTCACTAGGCCTCTTTCCTTTCACTTTTGAGTCCCATGAATCCATTCTCCAAACATATTAAAAGCCATCTCATTTCTCTGTTAAAGCCCCCTCCCATGGCTGCCTAAACCTTAAAATAAAGCAACAGAAACTCCTTATCGAAGCCCCAGAGGCCCTTGTTGATCTCTGTAACACCATTGTGCTCTCCTTCCCCTCACTGCTCCCTCTGCCCCTTGAACACACCATACTCATTCCTACCCTACTGACTTTATATCTGCAATTCCCTCCCAGTGGTCTCATCCAGGCAACTCTTCCTCAGGACAGTTCAGATATCACTGTCTTGGCCACCTGACACCTTCTCCAGACCAGGAGGACTTTCCAAGAAGGTGGAAATGTTATCTTTCTGTTGCTCAGCTTAGTGATCACCTGCCTCAAGTGCAGTAATGAGCACCTGAAGTGTGCCTTTTGGGACAAGAAATTTTCGATATTACTTAATGTAACCGAAGGTTGCCCTATTGGACAGAATGACTCTAATGGATCACAGGTATCATTTTATTTCCTAGTCCTCATCACAATCTGATGTCATTCTTACACTTTCTTTGTTAGTCTGTCTCTCTAGCACCATAAGGATAAATCAACTTGTCTGCTACTATATCACCAGGGGTTAGAACTGGGTCTGGCATACAGTAGGAGCTCAATATATGAGTGAATGAAAGATGGGAATGAATTAGCTGTGAACTCTGGTGTTACTGAGAAGGGAAAGCTGAGTCTACTGGGGACTTGCTGTGTGATTTCAGGTAAGATATTGCCAACTCTGGGTTTAGCAGGTTTCCAAAGACCACTCTGGCTCTAAGGCTCTGAGGCTTCCTGTTTCTTTTACTCTGCCCAAGAGGCCTCCCATTTCCCCATCTCCTGATCCCCTCCCCACTCCACCCATCCCCCCAGTCTCCCTAGTCATTTTGTAGGAAGGGCGATCAGACAGGTTTCCTGTACCCAGAGTTTATGCTGGGAAGTGATCAAATCAGTCTGGACTGTGCACATCTCCTGTAAACAAATGGTCTTCAGACACTACTTGTGGAATGATGAAATGGCATTGCACTGTAGCGGCCGTGTCCTTACTCAAAGACCACAACAGGTCAAGCACAAGGGGCCTCCAGGAACCAGGCCAGGCCAGGCCCTGCTGCAGTGTGTGTATGTGTGTGTGTGTGTGTGTGTGTGTGTGCGTTTGTGTATGTGTGTATACCAGGAGTTGTCTCCAAGATCCTCCAAGCCTGAACCCTGCAACCACCCCATATAACCATTCCACCCTTGCCCTTCTCACCCCTTAGTTGGGACTCAGGGGCTCACAGAGGGTACTTGGATCTCATAGATTTCTTATGGATTTTTGCAGAAACCAGGTAAAAAGAATAGAGAAACTAGTGCTGGTTATGTGTGATTTGAACTCCAACCCTCGACCCCCAGCATCTGGTACTCACACACATTCACATAGAGGCACAAGTACATTCAGCTAGACACCAAACACAGCTAGAGACACTGACATACACTCACAGAGAGACATGGATACAACCAAGACACCATGCATACAACAGACATGTAAGCAAAACAACACAGCCAGAGCATATACAATGTAAACACATAGGCAATCCCGCAGACACACAGATGTGTAGGCACCGAGACCAAACAGAGAATGTAACTGCTCGCAAACACACATAAACCCATGGCATTGTCTCACATGCAGGCAACAAGTACACAGATAGATGCATTATTACAACACTCATCACACACTTACCCAGTCATGGGTCCACACACTAGATTCATAAGAGGGCCACGCTTATATGTACCCTCAAAATTAGCCTGACCCTCCTACCTGGACATGCACAGATATGGACACCAAAGAGATGTTATTTCCATAACTCATGCACACATACGTACACACTCATATACACAGAGGCACAACCCCTTAAGTGACATAGGAACGTAGACTCAGAGCTAACCTCTACCCCAAGTCAGGCTGCATGCAGGGCTGTAGGCCGGAATAAGAGCAGCCTGGCCCTACCCTGGCCAGCTGGCTATTCTCCAGGCCCTGGTGTACATGGTAGGGCCAACGCAGGGGTAGTCCAGCTGGCAGCCTTTGTGCCTGCCTCTCATTGTCCCAACTCCCTTCTCCTTGGCCATGTGTGCCTGAAGGTCCTCCTCCTCAATATGAGTGGGCCCTGGATATTTGTATGACAACATATTTTTTTGGGGGGGGTTCTTTGTTTTTAAAGTAGCAAATATGTCAGGACTGGTTCCAGGTCTGGTAAGACAGCAGCTGGCTGGGGCTATGACAGACATAGCTCTCCATTTTAGGTTCACGCACCCTCCAGTTCACTGAAGTCACTGCAGTGCATGCTCATCTGCCTGGGCCCTGGTCTGCAGTCCCAGAAATATATACTTCCAAACACTTTTCCTGCATGAATCTGTACATGCACATGTATATATCTTCAAGTATATGCTCATATCTTGCTAGTTAAACAGCCTAAACAGCTTAACAACAACCACAGCCCTCGGACCAACTTCATATCTTGCTAGTAACCTTTTTACAAAAATGGGTTTATTCACAAAATGTGACCTTACATAAATTTACCTGTATGAAGCCTTATAAAAATTTCCCCTTAATATACCATGAATAAGTTTCTGTGAGAATAATTACAGTCTAAGTGATTTTTTTTTGAGTTTTGAATACTTTTAGATTTTCAGTAAACAGATTCCCTAGCACAGAGTTCCCATATACTCTTGCCCAGCTTCCCCTAATGTTCACAGAATCCTATGGTGCATTTGCTAAAACTAAAAAATTGACATTAGTAAAATATTATTAACTAAAGTATGGGTTCTGTTAGCATTTTGCCAGTTTTCCCACAAATGTCCTTTTTCTGTTCCAGGACCCCATCTGGGATCCCATGTGCCTCTCAAAGTCATTTCTTTGGCACCTCAAATCCATGACAGTTTCTGAGTCTTTCCATGTTTTTGTGACCTTGACAGTTTTGAAGAGCACTGCTCAGGTATTTTGTAGGATGCCCCTCAATCTGAACTTGTCTGATGTTTTTCTCATGCATTATGGTTTTGGGGAGAAGACCACAGAGGAAAGGAACCCTTCTCACTTTATCCTATCAGTGGTACCTGTAACTACATGACTCACCACAGGTAAGGGGAAAGTTATTTCCTTCGTAAAGGAATATCTGCTGGATTTTTCAAATGTAAGCATACTGTTTTCCCCTTATTGCACCCCATTCTTTTTTCCAATCCCCCAACTTACATGTTGGGGGGATTCCACCCAGGTTGGATGGGAACTCTACCTCTTGGAGGGAAGATGACTTTACGTGTCCTCACAACTCGACTTGAAATGACAGAAAGTAGAGCGATGTCCTGTACTTTCTGAATCTGTCATCTTTCACTTAGCTAGTATCCTAATGGGACATTTGATTTTTCTGTTGCTTTCAGTTGTTTCTCTTATAAACAAAGCTGCAAAGAATGGCATTGTAGTTCATGCTTAGTTTCAACAAATATTTTTCAAACAACTTCTCTATAACAAGTGATGCACACTCTGGTGAGCAGGCTCTGTGTTCTTCTTTTGTTTTGTTTTCTTGGAATAAAGTCATGGGTTGGGATTGTTGGTCAAAAGATAAGCACATTTATAAGCTTCTTGATAAGTATCACTAAATAAACCTCCAGGGAAGCTGTACTAACTTACTCTTGAAATTGACATTTTCCTTTTTCAGCCCCTCTTTTCCTTATTATAAAAATAATCCATGTTTTTATGAGATAACTGGGAATTATTTACTGGACATTTGATGATATTAAAGAATTTTGTTTTAGGTGTGATAATGGCATTGTGGCTACTTAAAAAAAATAGTCCTTATCTCTCAGAGGCACACATTGAAGTGTTTATGGAAGAAATTATATGAAATGGGGATTAGCCAAAACTAAAAAATTTACATGAATAAAATATTCTATGGTCTCTACTGTACTATGGGAGGGAGGGAAGAAGTGGGAGCGAGTCTTTCTGAAACAAGATTCATCTTGAGTTGATGATCATAAAGCCAGGTGATGGGGACACTCATCTTCATCATACAATTTTCTCTATACTAGTGAAAAGAAAATTTGTTTGAGAAATTTTAAACACACTATAAATATATAGGTTAGAGTCCCTATTTTTTTTTCAATTCCAGAGTAAGTTATAATAGTTTGATATATGTCAGTTCTTCTATAAAAGTCCTTTATAATTACAAAAATAAATGATGTCTTTGTAAAATGACTGGAAATTGTGATTGTATATGTACCCATGAACCTTTCCTATGCAAATACTACGTATTTTGGAGAAACATATACTTAGAATAGGAACATGCTACCCCTATACGTACCATTTTCCACTAGCTTTTAAATACTATTTTGCAGATTATTGGCTATTTCAACACTGTCTCATTCTTTAATAGCTTCATGGCAATCTCCTGTATCAAAGAACCATAATTTATTTACCTGAGTTTCTAAAGGTAGACAGCTGGCATGACTCCAATTTTCTGTTCTGAAGAACAATGACGCAGTGAACATCCTTGTGCATGCTATACCTTTGCATATCTGGAGGAGTAATTTTACATGTGGAGTCACTAATCAGAGTATGCATATTAAGATTTTTAATAGAATGGCTAGATTGCCCTTCTGGTGGGATTAGAACAGCCAACACATGACTTTCTCCTCTGATGCCTATCTGAGGATTATTATCATTCAGTGCCAACTGTAGAAAAGCATCATGGAGACAGAGCTGGAAGGGGCCTCTGAGATCTTCAGATCTGGCTTCCTGGGCAGCCATCTGAGCCTCAGGGAAGGACAGGGCCTGGGTTTTCCATATTTAGGAAGCTCAGGTGGAGGTTCTAGAGAGGGGTTATGAACATGAAGCCAATGTCAGAATCCAGTCTTACCATTGTCTGACCTAGAATCAGGGAGTCAACCTCTCTGTACCTTCAATGTTACTGAGTTCCCCAATGGTAAGCCAGGAGTCTGTCAGTCCCAGGGAGAAGCTATCAGGGGTATGGAGGCTTTTCCTTAAGATGGGTTTACACCATTTCAATTGAAGTTCATTTGGGGAGGTTTTGGAGAGACTTATGGCGGGAGGGCAATAAGACTCCTATCATTCACCACATAGTACTCTCAGAGCTGCCTCAAATGGCCACAGTTGGGTTGAGTGAGATTTGGTGTAATTGAATGCCAACACCCAGCACACTGTCCAGCATACATCAGTGCTCAGTGATTATGATTCCCTAAGAATTGACATGATTAACTGATGGGGGCTAGACCAGGATCAGGAATACTGACCTGTCTGAAAGACTAGCCAGAAGGGGGAGACCCAAGCAACTGGAAAAGAGGGGTGGACCAAATCAAGTTTTATTGGAACATAGGCACACACATTCATTTATAGATGGGTCGTGCTTGCCTCCATGTGACAACAATTTTCTGTCAAGAAGTTTCAACAGAGAATATATGGTCTGCAAAGCTTAAAGTATGTACAACCAGGCTTTTCACAGAAAAAGAAAAGTAGTAACCTGGCATAGTGATTATAGGTATAATAGTAAGTGGTCATAGTTTTTTGGCATTTATTATGTTTCAGGTGCCATCCTCAACACATCATATAAATTATTTAGTCTTCAAAAATAACCCTACGAAGCAGATGCTATTTGGGGGAGCTAGTCTCAAAGGGAATCCTATGTATTGTGTCTCCTGGGATCTACACCCTTCTGCAGTTCCCTCCCACCACTGCTCTGGGTCAGCCAGGTGCTGACTAATGGAATGCAGAAGAGGTGACACTGCACCAGTCCAGGCCTTTAAGAGCTCTGGTAGCTTCTTCTTCCATCTCAAGCATTTTGGGGACACTGAGATGGCACGAATAGTCACCATTCAAGGGGAGAAGCCAGAGAGAAAGGAGAGAGAGGAACCCAGTTGGTATTGGGGATCCAGGCCAGTTTCACATGAAAGACCCCCCCCCAGGCAAAACCAACAGAACTGCTTGGCTGAGTCCAGTCAACTCAGAACTGTGAAAGGCATAAATCTGCAGTTAACCACTCTATTTGGTAGTCTGGGTAGTTTTAGGTAGCAGCAGCCAACTAAGGCATGACCGCTACTAGGATGACCCCAAGTCTGTCTAATCTCAAAGCCTTTCCCTCTCTACTGTTCCTAACCAGTGACAGATCAGAATTGAGAATTGAGAGCCCATTTGGACACCTGAATTGAGAGCCCATTTGGACACCTTAGTTTGCTTGCTTCTTTGTAAGTAACTTCTTTGAGATACACATTTATATACTGAGATGCATGCAGGAAATAAATTTAAGCCTAATGAATGTTGACATTTTAACACTGAGTATATATATCCTTTTTTTTTTTTTTAGATTGGTCTCACTATTTCCCCCCATAGAACTGCAGACTCACATTGCCTGGATTATCACAGACTGAAGCAAACCCCAGCCTCAGCTTCCCAGGTAGCTGGGATTACAGGCGTGCACCACCACACCCAACTATTTTTTGGGACTAGGTCTCGCTGTGTTGCCCCATGCAGGACTTGAACTGTGATCCCCAGTCCCTGCTGCTTCATAGGCTAAAGCTTACAGACATGCGCCACCATGCCCAGCCAACTGAGTGTATATCCTTATACAAAATACTGTTCTGGGTCCCTGGAAATGAACCCAAGGCTACAAAATGTAGACCCTGTTTCTGTAGGTTTTATCCTCCGGAAAAGAAATACAGCAACCCAAGACAAAATGGTACCTTTTCATTCAATCATTTACTGTGTGCTTTCTGAGCACCTAGTATGTGCTAGGCACTGAAGTAGGCAGTGACAAGATTCAACTATGCTTTTACGGTGCTTATAGTCTAATCCAGTCTGAAGAGCAGAGCAATGAATGCGTAAATACACCTACTCCATCTCCTAAATAACTAAATTATTTCCCCACTTCTCCCACTGATACTGTCCTAGTCAATCGAGTTGGCAGACCAATAGCCCATATTTAAGTGCTCAATTTAAAAAATCCAGTTAATGGTTCTCCATTTTTCAGGCAGCTCTGGCGTTGGCATGTGTGGGCTTGATTCTTCACATAGAGGATCTATATTGTGATCACAGGTTACTTCTTTAAAAGCCCCAGTCTCGTGTGTATTCTGTAAAATGGAGATAAAATCATCATGATGATCATGATCGTGATGATCATCATCATTAACACCTATCTCCCTGAAGAGGCTGAGCTTTAATCTGTCATAACAGGTATTTATACAGCATGTGTTAAAACTTTGCATGCACCATCCATTTAATCCTCCCAATTACTCATTTGTTCCTCCCACCTCGCTCACTACCCAGTTCCATCAAGCTGCTTGTATTCATGGACACACTCTTTGCTTTCAGTGTGCTGTGCCTCTACTGACAGGGCTCCTTCCTTCCACCTTCTCTTCACTGAGCTCAGGACTCACTGTAGGCACTAGCTCCCTCATAGAGCCTTCCCTGAATTTGCTTACAGAGCTGGGTGCCCTTGTCTGGATGCTCACAATATCCCTGGTTGAATGTGTCTATTTGCCTCCTACTTGCTCCAGTGAGCTCCTCTGGGCAGATCTGAATTCAGCTTCTCTTAGTACCCTCATTATGGACCCCTCCTCTTTAGCAGGTACTAGATGTGTCTGCCGACTTGAGCAGAACAAGCCAAGCATTTTCTTAAAGGAAGTGGTCTTTGAATTGACCTTGAAATTTATTTTAAAACAAGTTGTACACACATACCAGACCCAAAAGGAACAAAAGGGCCTACAGTGAAAATTAAAAGTAGGTCACTTCTCAACTATCCAGCTCCCCTCCCCAAAGGCCACCACTGGTATCAATTTCTGTGTATTCTATGCAAGCAAGAATTGTCTGTCTGTCCCTTCACACACACATATTTTGATTCTGTAAAAATTTTAACTACAGATAAGTTGCAAAACTAGCACAATCAACACTGTTTAGATTCACTAATTAACTTTTTTTTACTTTATGCTAAATATTTTACACATATTATATCATGTAATGCTCACAGGCACCAAACAATCATGCCAATTTTGTATATGAGGTAACCGAGGAAGTGGCAACAGATCTGGCAAGGGGTGGAGCTGGGCTCCTCTCAGGCACTACTTGAGTTCAACCCACGTTCCCCCATTCCCTTTGGAGGAAAGCATTTTCGTACACTGAATAAAAATCCACCTCACTGGGATATTCACCAGATGAACAGTGGAAAAGTACACAGCTCTGGAAGCATTTGCTACTTCTCCTAGAACCTTCCCATTCCAGAAGCAACAGATGCTGTCGCTGCTGCTAACACATGCTTCAATGTCACCTCCTCTGTGAAGGATGAGTGAGCTCACCCGTATAAAAAGGCCTGTCTTCTTCATTGACTCCAGGCTGCCAGCAGGATGACATTTACAGGATTGAGCTTGAAATCCAAGAACCTGGGTGATCTGTCGTCATAAATCCCTACCTACAGCTTCCTCCAATTCTGCTCCCTTTTTCTCTAACTCCACTTCTAGTAGCTCTTCCTGATTTTCTCAAAGAGATCATTTCTCTCTCTCTGGGCTCCTGAGCCCTTCTGCCTGCATCTCCTCTACAATTTTCTTGATTGATGCTCTGACCAGGAGACTAGACAAAGGAGGACTGGAGCGACAGTTCTGTCCCTTCCAAGCAGAGAGACCCCTACACAAACTACTTCAGGTGTCTGAGCCTTAATTTCCTGAAGTACGTAATGGGGGAAAGAATGCCTAGCTCAGTAACTGGCATGGAGTCAACCTTCACTAATCTCCCATAATAGAACTGACAGGTCTTCAAGGCTGACATCCTCTCTTAGTCATCCCTTGAAACCCTACCTCCTATTTCTTAATTTCGTTGAGCCTGTTTCCGTCTGTGTAAAATAGGGATAATAAATGGAGAGGCCGCGAAACTTTAATGAGCTAACGCCGATCATGCATTTGGAACAATATGTAGCCCTTATTAATAAAGCTTCCTGTGACTACTACGGGGGGGAGGGGCTCTCACACAGTAGGTATTAAACTAATCAGCTCAGAACTGGACTTGGTGTACAGAATGCGCAAGGGAAGGCAAGCGAGGGTGGAAGTAAGAGGTTTGTAGAGAACGAGCGGCGAAGTCGGCTCCGCCCCTTCCCCCGCAGGCCCCCGCCCCAGTCCCAGCCCCTGCAGCTGTCAGGACCCGGCCGGCCTCGGCGCCAGTCCACCAAACCTGAACGTCCCATCCTGGCGCCCCCACCTTCCTCCGCCTACACAAGTTACCTTGAGCCGGGCTGCCCTTTGTCCCCGCCCCCAATCTCTATTGGCCGAGGGTTTTCTTTGTTAGCCGGAGCGCGCTGCTGCCATTGGTCCGCACAGCCGCCGATCGCGCTGGGGGCGCGGCCCCGCCCCGCTCTCTGCCCCTATCGCTCCCTCCTCCCCCGCGCGTCCGCCCGCCCGCCCGCCCCGCCCCGGGAGTGCGCGGGGAGCTCCGCTACCATTTGCTGCGGCCGCGGGGCACTGAGGGCAGCGGCGGCGGCGGGGACAGACCCCGGGGACCGGCAGCGACCCGGCGCCTGAGAGGCGGCCCGGAGCGCGGAGAGGCAGCGGGCCCGGGAGGTCGCGTCCATGGGCCCGCGGCGGCCGGGCGGCGGCTGTGCGGGCGGGCGGCGGGGAACGCGCGCTCTGTGAGGGCCCGGGGCGCGGGGCCCGGCGCCGAGTGCCGGGTCGCACTGTGTGTGCAGCGCCGCTCCGTCGTGCTAGAGGAGGCCCATCCCGCATCCCGGCGCCCGCGAGACCGCCCTGATCGCCGGGACCGCGCTCTGGCGGCGGCCGGGCCTGCAGCGGCTGCCGGGCTGTGAGGCGGCCGGCGGCGGGGGCATGCCGCGGCGCCCGCGCTGAGCCCGGCTCCAGCCGCCCGATCTGGCGGTGCATGGTGCCGCCGCCCCGCCGTCCGCCGTCCGCAGCGGAGCGCGCGCCGGGCCGGGCCGGGCCGCCGGGCCTGCGCCGCCGCGGCTGCCGCGCCGATCATGTCGGCGGCCAAGGAGAACCCGTGCAGGAAATTTCAGGCCAACATCTTCAACAAGAGCAAGTGTCAGAACTGCTTCAAACCCCGCGAGTCCCATTTGCTCAACGACGAGGACTTGACGCAGGTGAGCGAGGCGGAGACCCAGGCCCCAAGCGGCGCGGCTGCGGACCCCCGGCTACTCTCAGGGGCTGGAAGTTCCCGAGCGCACAGACGCTCTACTAGGTGTTGCAGGGAGTCGGCTGTGGCGGGCCAGAGTGCTTCGCAGGGGCAGCTGGCTGCCTCCCCTAGTTCTGATGCCTGGGAGACCTCCGTCCTGCTATGGGAAGGGGAGCAGAAATGTCCCAGTTATCGAGGCGGGCAGGGGTGGGGGTGCATTTGAAGGCTATGGGGAAAATAAAAGTGGAGCCAAAAAAAAAAAGTGTGTGTCCTGAGGGGTATGCACGGAGACCTGGGGGGTGGGGAGGTTATGGGAAATGTATTGATAGAGTCGGGACAAAGGGAATATCCTCAAGTATGCCGAAAAATAACATCCTTTCCCGTCCCATAGCTGTGCCATGTGATTCATGCTTTTTGGGTGACTCAAAAATGCCTGGTTTTTCTTAGGAACAAAACGCTTGGTGATTGCTTTCTGCTTTTTAGGACGCCCCCCCACCCTCGCCCCGACTCTGTTTTGGGTTGGGTGTTAGACTTGTCCCCCAACGATGGCCAAGGGAGTGACTGTCTGGGTGGACTATGACTTCCCTTCTGTCAGACCCAGTCTACACTCTGAAGAGAGGTGAGGGTCTTGAGGTCTTGGGAAGATGGTTTTGCTCTTGAACTTCAACTGGAGGATCTCTTGTTGATGGGAGAGCTGGGGGACCCTCTCCCTACAGAGCCCTGCCAGCTCTCTCTTCACATGGCAAGGAATGAAAAGACCTGTGGGTCTTTGGGAACATGGATTTGTTTCTCCTAGCCTTATCTGTCAAAATGAGGGTTTTGAACTAGCTCAGTAGGTCCCAAACCCGCATCAGAGCCAAAGCCTTTGAACACATAATCCTGGGGCACCAACCCAGGATGATTTAGGAGAAAGGGGAATTTGTATTGGTGACAGCTCTCTAAGAAGTTTGATTGAAGTCTCCACTGGCCTTTAGGACCCCTGCGCTGGTTTGCTGTCTGAGCTCCCACTGTTCTAGGATTCTCTGGAACGCTGGAAGGACTTTGGAACATGCAGATTCATTGGATTTCCTGACCAAGACTTGTCTTCTTCCTGTGTGTCCATGGGCCCTTGCCCTCCTCACCCTCTCCTGTCTCCTCTTCAGTGCTTTCTCTCATGCCCCTGAATGAGACCAGTAGAGCTCCTTTAACATTCCAGTCCAGTGTGACCTAGTTGTAGCCACTCCTTTTGCAGAAGAACCCCTTAGATGGAAAACATTGCTTTGAAGTGGAATGGCCTGGCAGTTTTGAATGCCGTTTAGGTGCTCACAGGGTTTGACTTGTTTACATGGCAGACCAGAGTGGGATGGCAGGGCAGGGGTTATGGCCCCAGACTTGGTGCCTTCCTCAGAGGTTAGCTTTTCAGCAGTCAGGATAAAAGACTCATCAACAACCAAAAGATTAACCAAACACTCCAGGTCTCAAGTCATATACTGTTAGGAGTATAGAACCAGGTCAGCTTGGGAAGTATGTAAGTTTCCTAGTAAGAAGGTGTTCTGGTATGTGGAGCCGACAACTAATTTAAGGGAGATTCTTACCTTGAGCATCTCTGTCTAGGTAGCATTTGATGTGGTAATGAGGGGTCTGTCATCAGAGTCAAAGAAACTTTGCTGTTAGTCTTGACTGTCACTTTTAGCTAGGTGACCTTGAACAAGTTCCTTTGCCCCTTTTTTTCCAAATTGGGAGTATACATCCCTGGCTTTCGTCCCTCACCAGACTGTTGTGAAAAGCAAGGAAATTCATTATCTTATTAAACCTTTTTTCTCTCATAATTTAAAAAACAAAGTTTAGTTTATTTTGATTTAGGAATTTTCGAATTGGCAAAGCTGGTAATTCCAGACAACAGCTGACATTGGTAAATTAGGTATTTATATTTTGTAAGGCCTGTTTTCTGATCCTTATGCACAGATAAACTAGCACAGAATGGATTCTGCAGAGTTGAGTTGAATCTGTTACCAAAAAAAAAAAAAACCAAACAAAAAACTGTTGATTATTGATTGGATAAGGGGGCCCCACAAATTTAAAGTACTTTACTCTTTCACTGTTTTCAGTTGAATTGTGGGTTTTGAAACAGCCTGAGTCCTTCAGGGCACAACTGGAATGGTAGTTTCTGAAATAATGAGTGGGGTTATTTGTGCTGGGAGAGATTAGGCCAGACTTCTACCTCCTGGGATCTTCCAGGAAGAAACTGCTCTGAAAAGAGGAGGGAGACTCCACTGTTGCCAACTGCCTTAGCTGCTGCTCTTTGCATCCGGCCCTCCCCCAGCCTCTTACACTCATCTTCATGGCTCCATTAGAAAACCTCAGCTAATCGGTTCCCATCAGTCTCCCTCAAGTCCTTGCTTCCTGCTGTCGCTCCCCACCCAGAGCTTATTTTAGACTATCAAGGCTGGAAGATAGATCAGTTATAGTCCAGGCCACCCCCTCTTTAATTGGTGAGGACACTGAGATCAGGGAAGTGGTAAGCAGTGTTGACTGACTTTTGCTTTTGGGATGTCATTGTCCCAGGGTTAGGTATTTCTCTGAACCTTCGCTGATTTGAGCCTATCCCTTCAGCTGTGGGTTTTGTTTGTTGTTTTTTCCCTAGAGAGTTACGGAAGCCTGTAAGGGTCTGTACCTAGCTGATTTCACCGATGAGGAGAACCGAATCCCAGAGAAGAGACTTTCCCATTTGGAAGGGGGGGGGGTGTCCACAGCCAGGGTTCTTAAGTCACTGTTCTTCTATTCCTATTAAGGGTCTACAGGGGGCTCCCTCTGAACACACGAGGCCAAAGATGGTTATGTTGTAGGTGACACAGCCACCAGGGACCTTGATATTGCAGGTTTACCTCTCACTTGGAATTTAGGGTGATCCAGGATAAGTAACATATGACAGTCCTCTGTTACTTGTCATGATACCCTCCAGTCCCAGCCCCTGTTCACAAGTTGTTGTTTACCTTTCAGTCCTTCGGTGCCTTCTTTGTAGACATGAATTCAGATACACAGTTGAAACCTTTTTAAACTGTATGGACAGATTTGCTCTGCAACCATGTTTTTCCTGCTTAATAACACATTTTGTGGCTCTTTTTTTATGGCAACCCAAGTTGTTCTGCATATTGTACCACTAGGGATGTATCATCGTTTAATCATTCCCCTTTTTGACGGACATCAAGTTTACTTCCGGGTTGTACTGTTATAAACAGTTACTGTTCAGCAGACAGCATTCTGGATGTTTTTGGATGTGTGTTTTCCTGCACAAATTCAAGTATTTCTCTGGGGGCAGACACGTAAAAATGGAATGACTGGGTTGACATCAAGTGTATTTTTTTTTTTTTAAACATATCACCCAGTTGCCTTCCAGAAAAGGCTGCATCATGTTATTGCCAGGATTGGATATTATTAAATGACTTAATCCTTTAATAATTTTCACAATTACCAGAGGTTAAATCTCCTTTTTACAGTATTTGTTGGGTATATTTTGTTTCTATTGTGAATTGCTTATCAGTGGTGTTTACTTTTTTTTTTTCCTACTTGGTTCCTGTCCCTCCTCCCCTCTATTGATTTGTAGGAACTCTTTGTATATACTTTAGGTCAAGGGTCCACAAACTTTCTGTAAAAGGTCACATAATAAACATTTTAGCCTGTGGGCTGCAGTGCAGAGTTGTTGTGAACAGTACATAGACTCATGAGTGTGGTGATTTCCAATAAAACTTTATTTGCAGGGATAGGCTGGAGGCAAAATTTGACCCATGAACCATAGTTCGCTAGCCTTGTCCTAGATATTAACTTGTTATATAGTACAAGTATCTTCACTTGTCCTTTCATCTTATGTATGGTCAGATAGATTTAAATATAATTGCAGCTAAATTTGCAAGTTTTTTTATTATGTTTGTAGTTTAATCTCACACTTAGACAAGTCTTCCTTCTAAGATTATAAAAATGATCTCTAATAATTTTCTTCTTTTGACACTGACCTTTTTTAATCAATCGGATTTATATTTTAGAAAAATAATTCTGGCCAAAGAGAGATGATCCAATAAAGGTCCTTGAAATAGTTTAGATAAATGACAATAATGTATTTCTCCAGGTCTGTGCTGTGAAGAGAAAAGGAGTGTCAGATATGAGGGGTAGGGTGCTAGTGAGATTGAGGAACTGGGGTGCTTAGAAGTACCTTTAACAGAGTCTGAGATGAGCAGATTTGGAGTAGATTTGGGGATAAGAAAAGTAAAATATAATAATTTTTCCCTTGTGGAAGTAGAGGTCTTGCTAGATAGGAATTCTAAAGTCATGGGAGTAAAAGTCACCATTCAGGAGACTGTGTAGAGGTAGATGAGAAGGGGATCGGTGGTTAGTGGGAGGAGGTTTGAAATTAAGGTTTCTTGGCTTCTAGGTTCTCTTCCCAGTCTCTCTCTGGTTTTCTGGGATTGCTGGTGGGTCTTCACCTGATGTGATGTCTCATTTTCCTGCTGATTCATGTGACTTTAGGCATTACCTTTTGTGGAAGGAGACTTTGCATCTGAACTTAAGTTCTCATTCAGGTTTGCTACAGTTTTATTGTGAGACTTGGGCTGGGTCATTTTTCTTCCTGAGGTTTCCATTTCCCATCTGAAGAGTGAGGAGATCGCTCTAGATGTCTACCAGGGCACTTTCAGTTCTGTGTCTCCTTGTCTACTTCTGCCTTCACAGTGCCCATCAGTACCTCCACTCAGGGGCCCCTGGGTCTATAGGGTAGGAACAACAGACAGAAATGGAGAGTCCAGGTCTTGATCTGTATGAATGACTTTATCACCTCTTCCTTTGTTCCCGTGGCATTCCTAGAAGTTCCAGGGTATGGAGCATCACTATTTGACTTAGGGTTTACCTCAGAAACAATGGGAGATTTCATTTCCACCCTTTTTAGGTTTATAGAACCTGTGTGCAGATTAGGAGATTGTTTGGCATGGGTGTGTAAAAAACCCCACACTTAAAAATGGCCAACAAATGTCTGAAAAGATGGTCTACAACCTTAGTCTTAGGGAAAAGCAAATGAAACCACAATAAGACACTATTTCACACTCATTGGGATGGCTATAATAAAAAAAATGAAAAGTACTAAGTGTTGATGAGACTGGATAAATTGAAACCCTGGTGCATTGTTCATGAGAATATTAAATGTGCAGCTGCTGTGGAAAAGAGTTTGGTAATTCTTGAAAATAATTACCATATGACCCAGTAATTCCTCTCCTACCCTTAAGAATTGAAAACAGGTATTCAAACAAATGCTCTTTCAAAAATGTTCATAGCAGCACTATTCCTAGTAACCTAAAGATTGTGGCCACCCACATTAGTGGATGAATGGATAAACAAATTGTGATATATTTACACAATGGAATATTAATCAGATATAAACAAGAATGAAGAATAAGATGTCCTACAACATGAATAAAGTTCAAAAACACAATGTTAAGTGAAAGAATAAGACATAAAAGATCAGTGGTGGTATGATTTCATTTATTTTAAATGTCCAGAAAAACTAAATCTGTAGAAGCAGAAATCAGATCAGTGGCAAGTTGCTAAGTGCCTTGGGAGGTAGAACAGGAGTGCCTACTAATGGGATCAGGGTTCTATTTTGGGGGTGATGAAACATTTTAGAACTAGATGAGGTACTGGTTGTATAACATTGTGAATATAGTAAATGCCCCTGGGTTGTTCATTTTTAAGTGATTAATTTTGTTATGTGAATTTTATCTAGAAACAAAAAATGAGTGCAAGAAACATATGCACACAAATCCCAAACCTGCCCTCTGCTCCTGTGTTGTTTGGCATGATTATCTAATTGTTTCTGGAGTCTTGACCAGGGATTGACAGTTTTTTTCTTAAAGGGCCACATAGTAAATCTATTAGGCTTTGTGAGACCATTTAGAAATGCAAGCCAGTCAAGTTGCTGGCCTTCAACATCCAGCGGGCAGATTTGGACTGCCAGGCAGACCCCAGTTCAACCAGCCCCATCCCTTAGAACTATAATGGAAGCCACATACGTAGTAACAAATTTTCTAGTTGCTACCTTAGAAAAATAAAAAGAAATAAAAACAGATAGGTGACATTAATTTCAATTACATTTTGCTTAACATATCTAAAATATAATTTTAAAATGTAGTTACTGTATGTAGTTTAAGCTTTATGGCACCTTATTTCAAACTAGCCACTGTTGAGTGCACCATGGCCACGTATGACCAGTTCATTTAATACTAGCTCACATTTGGGCCCTTGAGATCCTCAAGGGGAATAGCAGGTGGGGAGGTTGTATCTATGGATCTTTCCTCCTCCCTGGAGGTATCCTACAGACAGCCTACACTCTTAGGGTATTTCTATTCTGGAGTGCTGATGCTCTCATTCCTGTTGTTCCCCTGCTACTACCCTTCCTTGCCTTGGATATGTTTTTGCTAACGGTGGGTGACTTCTTTGCTTCTTTGGCGACTTCTTTTAGTGTGTTTGAGAGCTCTGGGGTTCTTTCTGATCCTCACTCCTGATCAGGGGCAGAAAGGAGGTGAATGCTGACCATTTTAAAATGTATGTCAGGGTGAGACATACCTGTTCTTGGAGAGCCTGGGGGGCAGGTTGGTTTGCCCCCTTCAAGTGCTTTGTTGGTGACTGCACTTGGACATGGCCCTTTATATTCAGGAGTGTTTTGCAGCTGTATCCTAGCTGCTTTTTCCTTGCACTCTAGTTTATTAAGACCTTTGCCTCCCAATTTTTTTTTCCTTTGCCTCCTAGGAGTACACCCATGTTCAATTCTTGGCACAACATGATCAAACACCTATGTTCTATTCTTGGCACAAATGTGCTGGGCGACCCAGGAAGTACATTCTCCGTGCCTCAATTTCCTACCTATAAAGCTGGTGCCCTCATTCTCTTTCCTGGGTGAGGTGTGCTGTTGGAGTGGATGGAGGGCACTGGCCAGGCCTGTGGAGGTTACCAACCCCCTTTGTGGTAATTAATATTCCAGGAAGCATGTGTTGTGCCTCTCCTCCCCAGTAGGGAACAGCCTTTGTTTGGTCAATCTCTTGATTACTAGGACCTTGATGTTATTTAGCTGAAATAAAGAAATCTGACTTGGAATGTTTATCTTTAATTTGTTCCCAAGCTGCCATTTAGCCTTGAAAGCGAGGCAGCCAGTCCCTAGCATTACAGCTAGGGTAGAGAGAGATGACATCGTACTGCTGACCTCCTAGTGCTGTGTGAGAAGGGAGGTGCAGTGAGAGGTGTGAAGAGCCCTGGATGCTACTGGAAGTATTTAATTAAAGAAAACAGACTTTTCTTTTATCCTTTGAAACTTTGAAACTTTCCCATATGAAATGACACAGTTGGATCATGTCAGTGGTTTTCAAACTTTCATTGTGGAGAATTTTACTCAGAGGACTCTCAAGTGGGAATTCCATGTATAAAACCCAAAAAGCTAACCATATATGAAACCCCAAAAGCTACCTGCTCCTGAGTGATGGTGTTGAAGGTCAGCCTCTTGGCCACTTCTGTTTCTTATCTTGGGGGGCCTCCAGGTTATCTCTGGGGGTGAAAAGGGGCAGGTCTGAAAACTACCCTACATTTTGTGATCCCTTCAGTCTTAACAGTTGAGGATTCTGTGAAATTATCCGTGGGAGTTTCACAGCTGCCCCAGGATGGAATCCTAAATACCCAGCTCTGTCATTGCCCTTATATTATCATTTCCTTTGGGAAAGAGCCAGTGGGTTGATTCGTTGGCACTTTGTCCCTGGAGATGGAACTGGAATCTTCCAAACCACTTGCTGGTTTTCTCAGTCAGGGTCATCCTAGGGCGCATGAAACCACAGTTGGGTTTATTGCATGGAGCTTGCAACCCTTCCAGCTCCTTCTCCTATGGTGTTCAGCTTGACTTTCACACACTGTGCTGGACAGTGGCCTGCCTGGGCTTTGGGGCAACTTGTGCTGAGGGAGCACATCCTCTTCAGTCTTCATTGCACTGCATTGTGAGTATGTACCATGTTCTCATTTCCTCCTCAGCAGCTGGGGAGGCAAGTAGGACTGGAGGCAGCATGGTCACTGGCAGAGAAAGGAATGTGGCGTTTCAGAGAAACCATTTGAAGTCACTGAGCTGCTTTGCAATGGGCTGTGATACAAACTGATTCCAGGAGACTTGCATACAAGCCTTTGTGCAGCGGGAGCCTGTCGTCTCTCCTCCTGGGAAGGCCATTTTGACTTGTAAACTTGGTGTTGTTTCTGTAGGAGGCTGGGGTATTGCAAAAGAAATCAAAGCTGCTTAATGGCTTTCTAATTCCTAGCCCTGGAAGGAGGGGTGTGCTGGGATTTGGATGATCACTACTCCCATTAAGCAGGTGAAGAATTGCCCCCAATTGACAAATTGAGCACCTGAGACCCAGAGGTATAGTGCCCCATATAGGTCACAGGAAGGCCACTGTGGGTTTTTCCAAAGTTCTGTTTGTCCTCCCTGTGTGATAACAAGTATTAACCTTTGCTATCAGAAATAGGGCCTTGCCCTGACTTGGGTTCCTTCGTTGCTGGCATGTAGTATGTGTGTGTATGGGGAAGGTGCTATGCAGGACATTTTAATAAGTCCTAAAATCTCAGCCTTAGGGAGTCTCTATCCCCAAAAGGCTACAGTCCTGTGGCAGTGACCACACCTTTGGCACAGTCCAGAACAGGAAGCTCTGTTTTTCCCCCTGAAAGAGGAATTCGGAATCAGGAAATAGTTGTGTCCTTGATCTCTGTAGATCCTAAACACTGGTTTTAACAGACAGAGCAGTGAGGCTCCATGGTGCACTATCATGTCAGACTGATATTCCAGCCCACAGCTGAAGGGATAGGGGAGGGGCGCAGCTTCTGGGAGTGGCGGTAGAACCAGAGAAAAGAGTCCACATCTCCTGGGTGTCCAGTGCCACACCTGGAGCTTCCCTACTCAGGCTAGTGAATGACTTGGGACTTAGGGAACTGCAGGGCTGAGTGAAGTGGAGCGTTCATTTGGCTCCCGCTTCCCCAAGGAGACCTGCTCTGACCTAGAAATCTGACATAGTTCCACTTTCGTTTAAACATACACAGGTGAAAGGATGGAATGGTGGAGCAGCTCTCAGCTCAGATGTGGGTTCATACCCTGGTTCTGTTTTTGACACTGAACAAATTCCTCAGAGTTTGAGTGTCCTCTTCCTCTGAAAAGTAGGGTCTCTAATAACATGCCTGTCTTGGGATGCTTGTGAGGATGATGGCAGATGCACAGCCTTCAGCAACTGCAAGGTGAAAAGCAAGTGCCAGTGTGTCAGCGCTTGGCTGACAAACTGTCAGTGAGTACTCAGTAAACGGGGTTTGTTTTGCAAGCACTCATTCAGAGAGGGGGAGCTGCCCCCCTGTGTTTGTGGGACAGCTGACCTTCAAACTTCTGTCTTTCCCTGGATCCACAAGAACAAAAGCCCAGCTGCCTCCCCTTCCACTGAACTTCTAGCAACTTTGTGTTATTCCCATGGGAATGGAAGGACCAAAGCGTGCTTTTGTGAGTTTGATTTTTAGAACATGATTAATATAAAGATTAAACTGGTTTTGACAGTTTTTTAGCAGGTGGAATGTGAAGAGCTCAGGTGCCATCAGCCTAAGACCGAACATTAGAGGGTATGGGCTGTTTTCTCCAGGACGCAGTGGCCAGCCCAGCAGCTGCCCTCCCCACCACCACAAGTCCCTGCTGTCCCAAAGTAGTGCCCTGGTCCCCTGCACAGGTAGTACCGGCCCTGTGGGTGACAATTGCAAACCCCAGCTTGGAAAGTCACTTTATGTGGAGTATCTGAGGTTCTGTCAGTGAGGTGGGATAGGCCATACTTATCTTACTGGTGTTCCTGGGAGCAGTTACTTGGGAATCAGAGAGATTTGGTGTCCTGGAACCTCAGTGGAATGGCTGGAGACAGTAGAGAGCAGCTCGGAGTCCAGCCACTGTTGAGCCACATCTAGTCACAAATCACTGCCAGGTGGCAGGGAGACCTGGCAAGGATATGTCCTGACCCTTTGGTCACGAGCCTTGACTCAGCCACCTTAACTGGTAGGTGAGTCCTTCTGACTTCCAGCCCCCTACCCTTTGCAGAGCACACACTCTTCAGGAAGAGGCACTCTTTGCCCAGGGTGCCCTTCTGTAGAGCCTGAGCAAGCAGAGGTGACTCCTTGCGAGAACCTGAGAACAAGCTCTCCCAGCAGGCAAATGCCCTCTCAGCACATGGCCCACTGACCTTCAGTCCCTATGTCTCCCTGCCTGGAAGTCTGGGGATCTCAGGAGTTCTCTTCTTGAGCTGCATGAGCTAGGTTAGCAATGCAGCCTTCTCTAGTACACAGGTTTGTGCTTACATTGCAGGGCAGTTGATATGTCTGGGATTATTTATTGTGGGATGGTGGCATTCATAGCAGTAATTGCTGTGTGCCAGGCCACCATTAAATCATGTATATTCACAGCAGCCTTATGAGGTAGAGAGATAAGAAAACTGAGATGGAGAGAGGTCATGTAACTTGCCCCAGGGCGATTCAGTAAGTGGTAGAGTCAGGACGCAAACCCAGACAGTCTGACTCGAGGCCTCTTCCTTACACTGTTTCCCACGCTGACCCAAGTGGGGATCAGGTGGGCCTTCTGGATGGTAGATCTCTGGCCGTGGATGACCCTGGCCTCATATAACCCTTGGTCCCATGTGTCAAGGAGCCAGGGTTGTTCTGCCAGAAAGTTGAGTGTGTGTTGGGAAGGGTGGGGTTGGAGCGGGAGACTTGGACTGACCTTATTTAGATTTCCTGTCTCTTTTTTTCCTTTCCCTGCAGTCTCCCATCCTACCTGTTTCTTAATGGGAATCACTGCTTCTTAAAGGACAGGGTGTGACTTTAATACAAAGCTCTTGCCCCAGAAAGTGGCTCCCCACACTCCTAGCACTCCTCCCTTTGCCAGAGTGGCGTCATGCTCTCAAAACTGCAAGACCATGAACTTCTTGTCAATATCAAACAGGGAAGAAGAGGTTTTTAAAAATATCACTTTCCCCCTCTTCCTTGAGCTGCTGCAGTCTAGGGAGGAACATGGACTGGACTTGGGGCATGTGTGTGGGCTAAGGGGTGAATGGGCAACTGGAGGGGAGGAGAAAGAAGGGGTAAGGCCAGGCCATCTATCAGCTGTAAACCTTTGCCCTCTCTATGCCTGGGATGCACTGAACTCTGTGTGTTTTGGTTTTTTGTTTGGGAGGGGTTGAAATTCACATAAGAAATTAACCATTTGAAAGTATCCCTTTCTGTTGCATTCAGCATATTCACAGTATTGTGCAAACACAACCAGCTCTGCACTTCCAAGCATTTCATATCCCCAAAAGAACATTCTGTAACTATTAAACTCTCCACCCCCAGTCCTCAGCAACCACCAATCTGCTTTCTGTACTGATGGATTTATTTATTCTGGAAAATTCATCAAAATGGAGTCATAGAATATGTGACCTTTTGTCTGAGTCTGTGCGCTTAATGTTTTCAGAGTTCATTCATGTGGTAGTGTGAATCATTACTTTTTATGACTGAATAATTGTCCATTGTATGAATATGCCACGTTTTATGTACCTGTTCATCTGTTGACGCACATTTAGGCTGTTTCCACTTTTGGCTGTTGAAAATAGTGTTGGTATGAGCATTCCCATACTTCTGTTGAACACCTACTTTGAGTTCTTCTGGGCAAAGACTTAGGAGTGGAATTGCTGGGTACTGTGGTAATTCTATTACTGAGTTATGTTTGGACATCAGAACAGATGTTAGATGTTGGGTGGGAGGATGGTGTCTATAGTGCTGGAGGGGGTGCAAGACCTACACAACACTGCTAGAGCCCAGTATTTCCTCTCAGGGTGGAGAGATGGGGTCTGAGGCAACCTCCAAGGGTGGCAAATACTATGTGCAACTTTGAGGTGGCACCAAAGTGGGGGGGCATGTCCATGCTGAACCCCTTTGAGCTTTATTCCTTCCTTTTTTCACCTTTTTGTCTAATGGCCAAACTGCCAATGAGCAGATAAGTTGGTGTCCTTCATTCATATTGTTGGGACTACTGATTATGTGTGGAAATTTGAAAGCAAGACCACATGAGGAGATAACAGTTGTACCCCAAAGTGGTGAGGGGCTAGAGAGCTGCCGGGGAGGACCTCTGTGTCTGAGGTGGGGCCTCCAAAAGGTTCTGGGTTGAATGAACGGAAACTGTTACCTGTTCTGTTTGCTAACCTTTTGCCAGTTTTCCAACTTCATTAGCTCTGTGTAAGAGCCCCTTAAACAGAAGGTAGAACTCATTAAATGGAGGCCAGGAAGAGAAATGGCATTGTGTCCCATCCCAGGTTGAGCCTCACCATGCCCCACCCTGAGTTCTGGTGTTGTTGATATGAAAATCACTGACTTACACCCTTGCATTAATATTTTTTCATAGAATGAGCTGTTTGATTTATGCAAACGATTGTAAGTAGCATATACACATATATGCAGTATTTATCTAGTCTAAATGTAGATAACAAAAAGAATATTCATGAACCTACCATCCAACTTAAGACAGACCATTCTCACCCAACCTGCCCCTCCTCAAAGATGTTCCATCCCCCCAGTGTGGCACATTACTTTTGAAGGTAGTGAAAGTTAAAGCTATTCCTAAGAATATGGGACAGAGCACATTTCTATGCAAGTTTTTCTGTCTTCCTGGCACTCCAGAGGCAGGGGAAGCATTGCTAGGGTGGCACAGAGTGCTTGATGAATCCAAGGGTGGGCCCAACCCCTATCCAGGCCTTCCTTCTGTAGAGAAGAAGGTCACACTGAGAAGGTTTTCCTGTCCAGATGCAACAGGAGCCTGTTTCATTTCCAGATACACTATAAGGCAGCTCTGGGAGCAAATATGGCACGAGTTGCAGCCTTTTAAAGTTGTGCAGTTTGAGGCACAAGGACTCAGAGTAGAAACCAGGAGACAGATCTGAAGGCTCCTTTGCATTTGGGTTGAGGTGTTCCGGAGAGTATCACCGGATGAGGGTGCCATGACAGAAGCAGGGGTGATGTGGGAGCAGGAGTAGCCAGCTTTGGAGTTGAGGACATGCTTGGGGAGTAGAAAGAGATAGCTTGATCAGTGGTTTGCAGTTTTTGGTCTTGTGACCCCTGTATGCTTTTGATTACTGAGGCCCTCAATAGGCTTTGGTATACCCAACTTGTGTCTGTGATGCTTAATGCATTAGAAATTTTTAAAACGGAGACTTTAACAATTATTTTAAAAATAAAATAAGCCTATCACATAACTTTTTCAAATCAAAATGTTATTGAAAAGAGCCGATTATTTACCTTTTAAAAATTTCTTTAACATCTGTCATAATGAAAGACAGCTAATTCTGCTGTCTTCTGCGCCTGGCCTTTTGTGATACCACGTCATGCAGCCTCTGGGAAATTGTATTAGTGAAAGAATGAGAATGAAAAGGGCAAATGATACCTTAGTATTTTTACAAAAATAATTTTGGCCCACTGACTCCTAGCAGGGTCTCAGGAACTGGCACGCTTTCATAACTGTTGGTCTAGCTCACCTTGGGCCGTTTGCCTGAAGGTTCCAAAAGCCTTGACAAGAGGGCAGTGAGGATGTGTGTCGAGCCAGTGCAGGTGCAGAATCTGGACAGAGGCTGCAGTGGCATTGGAAATGAGACTTGGGACAGTCAGCAGGTGACATGGCTGCCATGGGAAGTGCCTACTCTCTCTCTGCAACTGGTATGTTATTTCCAAACTGGCTCATCCTGACTTCCTGCCTGAGAGGGCTTTCTGAGGAACAAATGAAGTGTGAGTAAGGCAGTATGTGGCACTTGGTGTAGTGACTTGATGTGAAAACAGTGGGGTAGGTTTCATTCTCCTGGTTGCACAGTCTGACTCTTTGCTTTATGTTTCACCACTGTACCCAGCAAGTCTCTGAAGGAAAGCGTGTCAAAGAGAACTGGAATGACTGAGCCAGTAGAGATACAGGGATTGAGAGGCAGCTGAGAACTAGCAGGGGGCAGGCGGTTCTCCCTGAGGCTCTGTGCGCATTTGCTCTGCAGCTGGAAATCGAGGCCTCTGCATTTTCATTGAGTGGTGTTTGCTAATTTTCAAGATCTATCTCTCATCCTAACCCAGAGCTTGATGCTTGGACCCTGAGTGGGAGACCTGACAGCAGTGCTGTCCTTGGAGGTCCAGGAATGGGACCTGGTTTAGAAGTCAGAGTGAGAGAACGGTTTAGAATCCTCTGTCTAGAAGTGATGGTCAGTCCTGAATCCTCTCTGTGCATAGACAGTAAGGGGCTTAGGGGAGTCTTGGGACACCACAGAGATCTCATGTGACATGATTGGAATTTTTTTCATTTGGGGGGACTTGCATCAACTCTCAGAATCTGCCTCAGGAGAATTAATCTTTCAGATTAATATGACTCTCCACCAGGTCCTGCCCCTTGGAATTGGTTACTGGACAGGAATTTTGATGTCTTAATGTTAAATGGGAGAGTTATCCTCATCAACTGAGATCTTTTACTTACATCACAATTTTTATTAGTTTTGTTTGTTGTTTATGGCATCTATTAGAGAAAATATTTTCCCTGCTCCTCTCTTACTCAGCTCGCCGCCCTCACCCCACCCCCCCACCAGTCTGTGTCCTCTTTGGTGGGAAATCTTTGTGAAAAGGCCTGTGTCGATTTTCCCTTGGGAGGTTTCAGCTTGAGCTTGGTGTATGTAACTGGAGCCACCCAGCTCCCAGCGTACTTTTAGGGGGATCCTCTCAGGAACACCCTCTGAGTACCCACTTCAGCCCTTTCTCCTCTTTTGGCTTTTAAGGAACTAATTGTCCATATTTAACATTGATGGGTGGTGTTTCCTTTGGTTTCTCTTAAAGGAGGTCATTTAAAAATAGTCACCAAACTTCTACATGGATCTTCACAGTCATCAAATGGTGAAAACAACCCCAGTATCCAGCAAGTGGAGAATGGATCAACAAATGTGTCATGTTCATGCGTTGAAATGTTTGGCCACAGAAAAGAATGAAGTGCGGAACACATTACAACATAGAGAAACCTTGGAAATGTCATGCTGAGTGAAAGAAGCCAGTCACAAAAGACCACACACTGATTCCATTCGTATGGAATATCCAGAAGAAGCAAATCTATAGAGACTGGGGTTGCCAGGGGGTGGAGTATGGTAGGGAACAGTGGTTTGATGAATTATAGCTAAAGAGTACAAGCTTTCTTTTGGGGGGGGTGACAAAAATGTTCTACAGTTGTGGCGTGGATGCACTGCAGATATTGAATCACACACTAAGTGATTGAATTGTGTGGAATGTGAATTTTACTTCAAAAAAATTGTTACCAAGGAAAACCTCCAAACAGTTACTACCCTCGCATTTTTAGTTTGGGTCTTTTGGTTTGTGTCATAAAATACTTTTTGCCAAACCATTGCTTGACACTCTTTATATTCTCTCCTGTTTGACATTTGCTACCCATATGTGGCTTGTACCACCTCCATCTTGCTCTTCTTGGATATCCCAGCTCCCAGGAGCACACTGTCTGGACAAGGTGCTGGCCTCTCCCTTTCACCTATGCCCACAAGTGCCTTGTGTATGCACACCCATGCATGAGCCAGGCACTGAACTTGGTCAGGTATATGGCAGTAGTGTGGAACATGTTCTGTGCCAAAAACAAGTAGGCCTCAAGTGACATTTTAGAACTCTGAGTCTTGTTTCACCAAAGATTTATTATTTTGCTTCTGTCTTGCACCACTTCTGATTTGGCAGAGGAGTAGAGCTGTTAGTAGATTGTCTCAATATTTGGGGCCCCTGACAAGTAGGCCCTGAAGATGCCAGGCCTCGCAGAGTTTTGGGATGTGCTCATGTTTTGAGGGATGTGTTGCCCCTTCTCTTCCCTCCAAAAATAATACGCTTCCAGGTACCCAGCCACCTCCTCTGAAGGAAAGCATGAACTGTACATGCTGGTCCGCCTTACACTGGCTTGGCTGTGCCAGCTTTTCCTAGACTCAAGTTTCCTTACTTCAGTTTCAGATGTTGATCTTCTGCTCACTCCTCTTGGAAGTCTTGCCCAGGTCCCTCCTCTCTTTTCCTTGATAATGGAGTTTTTTCTGAGTTCTCTTCTCCACTTTTTGTATGTATTCTGAATGGCACTGTCGCTTTTGCATTGATGTCTCTGTGTACTATTCTTTGGCAGCAAAGCTTAGCAAACTGATTTTCTGTATTCCAGAGCCACATATCCTAGTGTCCTTAATAGGGTCCTAGTTCATTCCCCGGAATATCCCACTCTGGATGGTAAATTGCAGGGTGATGTTGCTTATGAGACTGTTTTATTAGAGTTGGGGGGGTGGGGAGCGACACATGTACTCACACTGTCTTTGCACAAGTAACAGACTCTTCCTTCCAGGAGAGAACCCAGAGGTTTCCAGCAGCTCCCTGAATGCCTCAGCAGTCACAGTAGGCGCTTTATTAGGTGGTGGGTCCAGGGAGATGTGGCTTTGACTGGGTCCTCATATGGTGATGAGCACTTTACATCTGCCGTGCTTTGGAGCCACATGTGGACAGAACACTGGCTACAAGGATGTCTGGGGGAGGCCCTGAATGGTGTGTGGTCAGTACCAGGATGATTCCCCCTTGGGAACATGCTTCCTGCCAGGACAGCCTTTACTTTTGGGAGTGGCTCACTAATATGAAGGGTTGGTGTCAAGTGCTTAAGAACCAGAAATGGGGCCAGATAGCCTTGTCTAAGTCCTGCTTCTGCTACTTGCTAGCTCTGAGGCCTTAGACAGGTCACTTAATCTCTGTGTACCTTGTTTTCTTGTATGTTAAGTGGAGATAGTAATGACACATACCCCATAGATTTGTTGGGAAGATTGAGGAGTAAGTGATACGAAGTACCTTGAGCAGTGACCAGCCTTGTAAGCTGTGGGTGTTCATGGATCTGATGACAGTGAGGAGCAAGACAGATGTGACTCAGAGAAGAAACTGATAGGCATTGTAAACAGACTCTCTAGAATGCTCACTTAGATGGAGTATGTGTCCTTTGGATCACATACTGGATGCTTTCCTGCCAGCTGGTCAGCAGCCTTTCTCACTGGGACAGCCAGACTTTTGCCTCATATGGCCTGGGTCTTGGTTATGTTGAATCCCTTGCAGTGGCTGAGCACAACTATCAGTATCTTTGTGGACTTTCAAGGGCACATGACAGGAGGCTCTTGCTGGCAGGTGGTTCCCATACTAAGGATTATAGTTTGGTTGAGAACAGAATGACTGCAAAGCAATAGGATGGTATTTGGTGGGACTTGAGACCCCAGAGAGGTCATAGAAAGAAACTCTAGTGTGGTTTGGTCCACACAGCATTGTGGGGACAAAGTTGTGTGTGACCTCTCCAGGGGTCTGTGGTGATAGTCAACACTGGTTGACTCTGACAGGTTTGTTCTAGAAAAGAAGCCCTACTTGACTGTGATTACTTGACCTTACCAGACATGATCCCATGAGTGCTGACCTTCAGTGTGGGTCACACAGGTGGGCACATGGCTCTGCTAAGAGGCTTTCTCCTCAGCGAGCTTGGCTGTCTACTCTTCTTGCCATCTGCCTGGGTGGCCACAGGACTGTGAACCTGGCATGGTAAAACCTGAGTCCAACTTGAATATGTGCTCCCAGCTCCTTTTACTGACTTATATCTAAATATCACAGCAAAGACAAGTGACCTTGAAATATCTCATAATTTACAAACTTAGAAATATGGTCAAATGGCTGAGACTCAGATATCATTTCTCCTTTTGGAATCAAAATACAGAAAATATTAAACAGTCTGTTTGCTGTGAGTGTGGAAATGTTTCCATATAACCCCTTTGGGGAAAAAGTCTGGGGGGCAAGGAACCAATCACAAAACCACAGAAGATATATTGTTGTCATTTATGCACATTTTACCCATAGATCTTTCAGTGACTCTTCTACCAGAGGGTCCTTTGCCTGTAGCCTCTTGGGAGTGCAGCTCTCCAACCCTTTGACTCAGAGAAATCTTTGCTCCAAGGATCTCTACTGAACTGGGAGACTGGCCCCTACAACATGGATCCTTCTTTAGGACCTTGTAAGACTTTGCTTCTTGAAGAGCTTCCCTGAGGATGGTCTCTCTGCTTGAGTTCTGGTGTTAGTCTGCCTTGAGGAAGCCTGTGTGTGGGTTTTTTTGTTTTTTTTT